>CAKKTJ010000193.1:0-236513 GCA_920618645.1 Peronospora belbahrii | reverse complement strand
TTATTATTATGCATGCATCGTCACTATACTTTAAAAGAAGTATAGTGACCACGTGGCTCTCTGCCTACTTCAGGTACGGTCACATCACCTACTTTTGTACCCAAGGTACAGCCACACCACATTGGTGTGACAGGTGTGTATGTACAATACACACCTTCGTGTAACCCCGTTACAGTTGAACCCAATGGTCAGCTTTGAGCATACGGTGTGCAGAGTAAAAAGAGCAATTGAATCCAGGCCCTAAATTATTAGAAGAGCAAATCGACCTTCTGCGCCTTGATATAACTTTAAGCCCTGTGGCCTAACCAATTAAGCTTATATTCTGTCGACCGCGAAAGTAACTGGAGTTTCGACGATCGTGACGTCGGCGCCATGATAAGGATGCAAATGGCTCAAGTTTTGGGCGTGATAATGCAGCTTAAGCTTTGATACACGCTATTGTACGAATATACGTAAAGTCGCAGTACGATTATGGTATATGAACTTGTAATCCGGCTTAAGGCCACTACTATATTATTGTAACACGATTTACCACACATAACATAAACATTCATGAGATGTGTCGGGTAAATACAGAACCAAACGGAATGAAGCGATACAATAACACGGAATTACATGTAGATTTCAACGTGCGTTTACGTAATTGTGTCTACTGCCAAGCCTAACTCATAACTTGGTTCATCTCGTAGGTCGCCTACTGCTTGGACAAATACGCTGCAATCTTGGGATCCGCTTTGACGTTGGTCAGTACCGCAGCAAGTTTCGGAAACTTGTCCACATTGAAGTCTGGGAATGCCGACTTCAGGCGGTTGTCGAGCATGTCGAGTAACTTGATGTCAGCAAATGAAAGGTTGTCACCGGCAATAAACTTGCCAGTCACCATCTTGTCGAGTGCTGCTAAGAGCGTGGGCACCGTCTCTTCAATTAAGACTTTCTTCTTTTGAGCCTTTGCCGTCTCGTCTTGCGTGAAATACAATGCTTCTACATAAGGAGCTTCCAGCTCATCTAGCGAGTACGAAAACATATCAGCCTTGAGTGCTTGTAGCGGGTCACTCGGGTACAAACCCGTCAGATTGGCTGCGTAACGGACAATAGCCATGCTTTGAGCGTACACCGTGCCGTTAACACTAAGCACGGGTACCTGTCCATGCGGCAATTCAGGCTTGAGCGACGGAAGATCGGCAAACGTGATGCGCTCGTCCGTGAACGCAATGCCGCCATAGTTGAAGATCATACGCGCAAGTTCAGCACGGCCCTTGGCATCAAAGTAAGTCAACTTAAGCTGTGGTTGGGCCATCGCAGTCGGTTCAAGAGTCTAGTAACGAAGAATGAAGGTTTGCTTTAGGTGAAGTGAATTGAAAAGTGAGAAGCTTCGGATTCCTCGTTTATTCTCAAATTATCACCGGACGGGGTGAAAGATCGTGTGACGTGGTCGTTAGAGTAATGTCGCGTAATTTGGACGTTTTTGCACGTTTAGCTTCTTTTTTACTCAGCAACATATGTTATACCTGGCTGACAAACGCTTCAAAATTCAAGCTGCACTACCGCCGCATCCACATTGATCATCATTCATCACTTGGCAGAGAAAGACAAAGATATGATGAACCAATTTGGACTCGTAGCGATTACCTCCGTACTAGTGGTGATTTATCATAACTATCTTGGTCCACAGCAGCCTCGAGACTGGATAACACCTTTGCATCTTAAGCTCACATACTTTACTGGCCCTGGTCGTGCTGAACTGTCACGTTTGATTCTGTCGGCCGGCAATGTGCCCTATGAGGACGAACGTTTGGACCGTAATGCCTTCTTGGCCATTAAGCCAACACTACCCCTCGGGCAGGTGCCAGTACTGAATGTAGACGGAACCATGTATAGTCAGAGCATGGCTATAGCTCGATATGCTGCTAAGCTCAGCGGCTTGTACCCACAGGATCCCCTCGATTGTCTACGCGTGGATATGGTGTCTGAGTCGCTTATTGATATTAAGACGCTTATCTCGGACATTACCTACCGTACACCGGATGAAGCCACTAAGGCTGAGAAGACTACAAAGCTGCTTGAGGAAAGTGTGCCTAAGACTTTGAACTTGCTTGAGGGGTTAGTGCAGGGCTTTTTCTTCCTGGGCGACAAAATGACGTATGCAGACTTGCAACTATTTGACCTTGTGAAGAATGAACTGAGCAACTATGCGGGGTTTTCCTTGGAGACGTATCCGAAGCTTACGGCGCTCGTGGCCAGAGTAAGGAACAACGCCAATGTAGCGGCTTATTTGGCCAGGCACTAAAAGTGAAAGAAGACGATACAATGGACGCGACGCATAGCGGCACGACGGATTATAACCTCGTCGGCTATGTGTGACCTCAAGGAGCTTGCTCGTGTATAATATTCCAGCTGAGAAGCAGTACGACGCATGCTCAGCTGGAAAATACGTAGTGACAACTGGACGCGCTTGCAAGCTTGATTTCGCTGCGCTCACGGATGGATGACGATGCTGCTATATCAACTTGGCGGCATTATGTACGCTTAGTAAAAATTGTAGCTAATCCATGTAAATCAATGAGATGACCCGACTTTCAGCTACAACGTACTACTATAAACCCAGCATTTACAAAACTTAAATCCGCACACGTAAGCAATGTCTTCAGTCGGGAAGTCGTGCTCGTGTCTCTATGAAAACACACACAAGGGAAGGCAAAAGTACAACGTGGACATACAGTATTTGAAGCTATACGTCGCTTATTATTGTAAGACGCAAGAGCTTCCCGTCAATCGAGCACATGTGTCCTCGACTACATCTTGCAACTCAGACAGACAGCAAGCTGCTTCAGATACACCCTCAGCTAGCTGCATCGCACACTCTTCACATGAGCGTGAATTTTCACCATGAGGGTAACTCTCTTGGAACCAATTCCCTTCATTAAGAATACCGATGTTCATGGAATTTGTTGTTTTATACGCTTTGACGACCTTTGTAAGTGCGCTTAGCTTACTTTTAATAAGCCCAACCTTTTTTCCAACCCAAAGTTAGTCATGTTTTGATGTGCAAATCAACATGCAGCTCTAGTGCTTATAAGTACTAGAAAGTACAGACGCACCTGGAAGAGCATCCGATCAAGCGTATCTTGAGCTGCCCAAGAAGCACCACGCTCTCTGGAGAGCACGTTTTCATTTTTCGTAGCAAGCTGTTGACGATATATATCATTCTCTGCTGCTACCTTGCTGATATGTTTGCTGCTTTCGTCAAATGCTGCTTTTTCCACCCTGATGATGTGCTTTAATCGCGTGATCTACGGCACATAAAACAGAAATAACGTAAGCACTTTGAACAAATATGTAAATATCGAGCATTGACAAGCACACACGATTACCTCTTTAACGTTTTCTTCGTGATGATGGTTAGGCAACCGATCTCCAAGTCTCAAGTCAGCTTTCAAGTTGTCGATCGTAAGCTGATGCTCACATATCTGATCGCGTAATTGTTGCAGTCTTTCATTTTTCCTGGTGACAATACCTACAAAACTGTATTAGAAAATGAACGGTCATAGCTAAGGTTATGCTTTGTTTACCTTCCCACTTCGTAGATTGAGAAATCATATCTTCGAGTTTCTTAGTGATGATGGATTGTTCTGCTTCTAGTTTTTCACGCTATCAGTAGGTAACACAACATGTCAAATATCATATCTCAACCGAAGCTAACTATATATCTTACCAGTAAACGTTCAGCCAAGAGTTTTTCTGTAATTTGAGCATTTTCCTTTTCTAACGCATCGCATTTGGCCTCAATATCCACCAGCATTTGGCTTAACCCACTATCTTTCACTGCTTGAAGTTCCTGCTTAATGTGTTTACACGCCTTCACCAATTTTGCCTTAGCGTGTTTATGATCACGTAGACATTTTACTAACACCTCATGCTTCCGTTTCTCCTGCTGATGCTCCTCATACAGCTCTGCAATCTAAGAGATACACAAGACGTTTCACAATCACGTATTCCTGAACCTCCACGTCAAAGCAGCAAATCCATGATGTAAAGCCCACCTGCTTTTCGTATTCATAAATCTGAACATCGGCATCTCGTCTCTCGTGGGCCATGCCACTCATTACAGAATGCGATAGCGGCTACACAGACCGATCCAGGCAACAAGTTAATATCTTGCTATTTCAACACGACATCGTATCACGCACCCAATCGCTTGCTTTTGGACGACATTGATGAGTCTCTAGAAAACGCAGGTTGCGCATCGTCTCATGCATCAATTGTGAAAACCGCAGTTGTTGCTGGTCTTGCATCGACTGAATCTCCGCTTCCTTTTCCTGCAATTTCCTTTCCAGCTTGGCACATCGTCTCTTAAGACTACGCAGTTGTTCCTGCACGTTTCTTTTCTCATCACTACTATCGAGGTCACCTATCACCGCACTGCAGTCTCTATGGCAACAGCTCTGCGTCTTTTGATCAAAATTCTCCTTGATTCGACCAAAGCGAAGCTCCTTTGACGATGATGAAGAGGAACCCAATCTACACAGAAGTGATCAATACAAGCGGACAGAGACGAGTAAGAAGCACATGATGTATTCAACCTCGAGTAATGCATGTGCAACCTACAAAAGAGGTAGCAATTCGGTCGGCAGGACATTTGACATGCTGTTATCAAATACATAACAACGAAAGCCGAACCCAAAATAACAAGTGCAGAAACATTGCAATTCTTTTTCAAAGTTGATTTTCTTAATACCAAATTTCACACTACAAATGTCGAGCCTAACACAGTCTTGAAAGTACGATGTAACAAGGCGTGCTAACTTTATGGCAACGTAACAAAGTTCTGCAATGATTGTCATTCCATGAAATTTGACTACGAATGCGTAATGTGATCACAAACGGCCGACTGTCAAGTGAAAAGGGCTTGACAATGTGAACTTATCGCTTTGAATAGAGCTTTAAGTCGATTACGAACCCAATCAATCTCTAGATGCGCTTGATCTCGACTATCGTTCGATCTGGTACGAAATGGATACACTTGTCACTCACTGCACTCTTGATCTTGTCGGTCGACAACGGGAGGATGGTAATATCCGCAAAGGTACCACCTGATTCGCCCTTGCATAACTGACCGGGGTTAATGCAAATCGAGTCTTTCGCTCGCTACATTTCGATAACAATAAAATTGAGATCATTCGACGAAAGTCAAAACATCTTCATGTGAACGTACCCCACAAAAACGATTAAGAATTGACGGGAGCAACAGAACGTCCGGTGTTTGTTCAAACTGATATTGCTTCATATACCGCAAGTCAATGGGTGCTTCACTGCCCGGTGGCGGAGGAAATATTGGGTAGTAGCTGCAAAGTGTGAAGAACAATGTATAACTTTTACACGTCACAACTACGGATACGAAGCAATGAGAACAAACCTTCGCTGGTCAATGACCTGTTCACACAGCCGAAGCAATCGGTTTGGGTCACGAGTTTGAGCTCTGCAATATCGAACGATGGGTTAGCATCCCAGTGGCAATCTGCAAGCTGCAACATGGATAAAAGCCTACCTGTACAGCTCGTTTGAACTCAGTTGCACAACGACGTCCAACGTAGATATTCCAAACACAATCTCATTAATCGAGAATGTGCTTGGGTTAGACATGAAATGGACGCGCTAAGAAATAACAAATTCATCATTAAATTCCAACACCAAGTTCGCGCTTTCGCACAACAGACACATTCACAAACCTTTGCATATTCAGGATCCTTAAATGCTTCGCATGCTTTCTTTTTGTTTAATGGATGCTGGGGGTACACGTATAGGTGATTGGCATCTCTCAGGGATGGAACGATGACAATCTGAATCCGTTCGTCGCGTGCAAGCACGTTGTTCAGCAGCGTCATTACTATCACAAGCAAAAACACATTCACATACGATTAGTGAATATTATAACTACCTGCACGATTTGCTCGTAAATGTAAGAAAAGCTACCTTTAAACACAAATGTATCTTCAAAGCTAAGCATCATGCCATCGTACTTGACCAAACCGTCTTGGAACATTGGGTGCATAGAGTCTATAAATGGACCAACCTACAAGAACCAGAAAGTTAGTAAATCAACGATTTCACTAAGTCCCTTGCCTATTATCTGCACCAATACTTACAAGAATGAGTACGTCTACCGTTTGGTCAAGGACGATTTGAAGTAGATCGTTCAGCGGCAAGTAGTCCACATTACTAGAAGTCGTAAAAGGACCACAGGCAATAAGCACTCGGACTGGCATCCCGTGCTCACTTTGGATCTCTTTAATACGTGCGGTGGAAGTTGTAGAAAGAGGTGCAGGAATTGGCTACACATATAACGCACCGTCACAAATAGGATTCCTACCAACACAAACATTTCGAACAACAATATATGACTGTCATTACCTCGAGGAATCTCTTGACTGTCATTGGGGATCGTGTATCGGGAAAAACGCCTTCCAGCGCAACAATCTGCGATGAAAACCAAATGTTACCACTACTCATACGTCAAAAGAGTTACATGCTACTTATAAATACAACGAACCTTGCCAGGGAAAATCTGAAAGTTGGGGACTCCGCTCAAGTCTAAGAGTACGCGTTGACCACCGCAAGTCTTCCTGGACCCTTCAATCTGGACGACGCTCGGGTTCAGCTTACCTTCAGCTGCCTCACACACGATTCTACCCACGATAGTTACTTGTGCCGGCGAAGGGTCGCCAACCGGTTTGAGCTCGTCAAGCTTGAAGTTGTTCTTTACCAGCTCCTCGTACTCTGCCAATTGTTCATCTAAAGCAAGGGCCCGCTGAAACAACGGCGTGTACATGTACAATTCACCGGGTGACTGGTTGCGCGACGGGAAGGCGGTCAGAACTTGAACAGGACATCCCTTGTTGGTTCCTAGTCCTTCGATCTGCTTTTTTAAGTGCGAGTTAAACTCGGACACGGTCTTGCCAACGTCCGTGCGGTTCTCGTAAGCATTTCCAGGCGGAGATTGCAATGATGAAGGAGAAAACATTCCATTTGTTCGCTGAACCTTATTGCTTCCCGCAGGGCTGGAGAAGGAGCGTGCGTGCTTTCCCTCGGGCGACTTCATGTTATAGAGCGACTCGAGTTTGTCCTGATTCACTGCCTCGCGCTTGACCACGGGCGTCTTGAAGTGGCGATGCTTCTGCGACGCAGGAGTGAGAGCAGACTCTTTCACATTTTTTTTTCTTGACTAAGATACGAGCGCAAGGCCACGAGGCTGTCGGTATTGGCTGCACCAGAAAGCTGTTGGTTCATGGAATAGGCGTCCCATTGCGCTGCCATGTCTTCAGAACTCAAGCCAAACTCCGTACAAATAGATACACACGTAATCGCTGCATCTTCTTCGATGTCTAAGTTGCAAGATGCAAAGGCTGCACGAATATCAGCGACGTCAACGCTCATAAAATCTTCACTATCCTGGGCACGCAATGTTAAGTGGACAATGCTTGCAGCTCAAAAAACGGCGCCAAATGTTGTGATTGGTCAATAATAAAAAACATCAGAGCAGTTATAATGTCCAATTCCTTATATTTAGGTATCAAATTGAATGAGTCTATACGACCGTTAAAGATGAAGCGAACGCTTCGACTTGTAACCTGGAATATCAATGGATTGCGTGCGGTGCTACAGCGTTTAGGGCAGAGTGTACAAGAGTTTCTAGAGAACCTTGAAGCTGATATCATTTGTCTGCAAGAGACGAAAATAACGCGTTCGGAACTCGATCAGGAGTTGGTGCGGCCGCCAGGTGAATTTGGGAAGATGTCAGTACATGATCGAGTCGTACTGACGCTCAAGTACTGATATGAATGATATATTACAGGCTTTGACGCCTTCTACTCCTTTTGCCGGCATCGAGGGGGATACTCTGGTGTGGTGACATTTGTTAGGAACGATTTGCCAACCATAGCTGCTGAAGAAGGGCTGACGGGTATTTGGCACACTCAAGACAGTGTGGGGCACATTGGATCTCTACACAACGAGGTGATAGAGCATTCCTTTTGTAGTTTTTTAGCCACACGAATAATGATCTTTGCAGCTGATATGTGTATTTTTGTGGGCAAATTTATCAGCTTTCGACGAAACTGGTGCATGAACTGGAGTCCGAGGGACGTTGTGTCATCACCAACCATCAAGCATTTGTTCTCCTCAATATTTACTGTCCAGCTTTATCCTCTGCAGATCGGTTGGAATACAAACTTCAATTCCACGCATTGCTAGAAGACAGGGTCAAGGCTTTACGAGAAGCGAACAAGCGCGTCGTCATCGTAGTGAGTTAATGTGCTTGTCAAATTCTTTAATTCACGGGCTTTTGACGTGGATGTGTTTAGAGTGCAGGGCGATATCAATATTGCGCATCGGGAAATTGATCATTGCGATCCAGGCGCTCATCGATCTGATTGTAGTTCTTTTGCGGATCATCCGTGTAGAAAGTGGATGGACGATTTCCTCGGACTGCCCGAAGAGATGAAGATGCCAGTACCTTGGGAACGTAATAATGACAGATATATGGAGGGGAAATGTGCCGCTAAAATTGTCGATGTTTTTCGGCATCTGCATCCTAATCAGACTAAGGCTTTTACGGTGCGTATCTAATTGTAGATGTGCAATTACAGCTACAGGCTTAACATGCGTGGCAATTCTAGTGCTGGAACACCTTAACAGGGGCACGCCAAACAAACTATGGAACTCGGATCGACTATATATTAGTAGATGCCGTATTTCTTACTTGTGTATCCTCTTGCAGGTAAGCGAAATGTTATGCGAATGAATTTAGAACCAATGACCAATTACTTACTCGTTACTGTGGCATGCTCAGCATTGAAGCAGAACGCCTCGGATCTGATCATTGCCCGGTAGTTATGTCTTGCACCGTAGAGGTCAAAACTGATTCCGGCACCAACATTGGAGGTGTTGCTGCATTATGCGCGAAGAATTATGTGGAGTTCTCAGGCACGCAGCAGAGCATTGAAGCGTTTGTCGTACAGAGTCAGAATACTATTGAGAACCAAAATACTGGAGCAAGCTTCACGTTTTTGTCAGCATCTCCAGGAGCCTTTGGTTCGGGTAAACTCCGTTCCAAATCGCGAAAAAATTGTGGCCAACAGTCTATAACTTCGTACTTCAGTCATAGAGTTGCAAAACGAAAGTCGACATCTCCTGGCAAACTTTCCGAGATAGAAGGGTTTCTTGCAGACCAAATGCTGTCAAAGAAATCAGCAAAGGACAAGGTTGCTGAAGAAGGGAAAATAAAATGGCAGCAAGTGCTTAGTGGACGGCCTCCCCCAACACCTATGTGCTATTGCGGCCAGCCCACTGTACTTCGATCAGTATTGAAGGCAAACGACAATAGGGGACGCAAGTTTTACGTCTGTACTAAACCAGCGGTAAGCCGAGTTGTTGATACAAGCCTATGCACACCATTCTGACCAAATTGTTTCACGAACAGGGTGAGAAGAGCAATCCTAAAGCTCGGTGTAATTTTTTTATGTGGGCCGATAACAAAGGAGCAAAAAAGCCGAAGGACCATGCTGCAACACTGTGAATAAAAATTGGCAATCTGTTTGTTCTCGCGGTATATTCTTCTTTTGTACTATGTACTTTGAACAAAACGTCTCGTGGTAGTTCGGTGTATCTAAATTGCAAACATAGCCGACTCAAACCAGGTGTGTGATAGAGCCTCAGCAGCGGTTAAACGCTTTGCCGGGTCACGCTCCAACAAGCGCTCAACCAAGTCCTTTGCATCAGCACTGATCGTCTTCCACACACGATCTGAAAAATCAGCATCTTCCTCAATGCACGCATGCGGCGGATAAAATGGCTGGTAACCGGTCAGCATCTCAAAAATAATAATTCCTACTGACCACATGTCCACCGGCTTGCCATATGACTGCTGCTGTAGTAACTCGGGAGCAATGTAGCCTGGGGTACCCGTAACACCAGTAAACGGAACCTTGTGGACATCACCCGTCAACTTAAAAAAGCGAACATCAGGCACCTTCACCGACAACCCGAAATCACACAGCTCAACGTTGTAATCGTTTACCTTGACGTCAGCATGCGGATCTTGACTAGACTTAGGAGGACTTGCGCGACGCATAATCGGGGAGTTTTCGCCATTGTCATTCGCGTACTTCGCATCGCTCAGCAAAATGTTGTCAGGCTTCAGATCGCAGTGCAGCACGCCCATATCGTGCAGGAATAGAACAGCACGAGCAATTTGCTGCGAAAGCTTTCCTGCAAGCGCCTCAGGAAGCATGCGCTTTCTTTGCATCAACGACTTCAAATTACCCTTTGTTGCTTTCGCCATGACCAAATAGAGGAAATCGGGAGTCTCATACACCTCGTAAAGCCGAACGATATGTTTGTGTCGCAAGCGTAAATGAATTTCAATCTCTCGGCTCACCGCGTTTTTCGCCGCTTCGTCGCGCAGAAAACGCTTGTGAATCTGTTTGATTGCAACTTGCTTCCCGTTCACGCGATGAATAGCAGGCTTGACCACAGCATAAGAGCCGTCACCCAACTGGTCTTCACCAACCAGTTCATACTGCTCAGTGACAGCTCTCTCGTGAATAAAGTACGGTTTCGGATAACTGTACTCATCCTCGCTGTCGCTACCATAGTCGTCATTCTTGAGAACTTGAGTCGCTGTATCACGTCTTCCTGTGCGATGAATTGCCATGATACGAATCTCATCGCCATCATTCAAGCGTCTTGCTACAAATGGATTCGCAGGAATCCGAGGGGCTGCTTGGGTGTACTCGTTGTCAATGTCATCGTCCGAGCTCCCCTCACTAACAGAGCGCTGAAGATTCAGTTTAACAGGCTTCTTTAGCCTGCCCCTGTCCTTATCATTCAGACGCTCATGTAGCGACGAGCGAAAACCAACCTTCCTAAAAATTCCTTTACCCGTCGAGATGAAACCGTCCGTCAACTCCGAGCAGCCCGCTGACTTATAACGCTCAGTGCGATCATGGCTTGAAGCGATAAACGACCGACCAGAAAACATTCCAGTGTTTTTCGCGCTAGTAGAAGACGTGCCAGACGATTTCATAGGCTTCTTGTATGGCGTACGGCGAGGAGGTAAACTACCAACCGGCGGTGGAACATCAAATTTATCCGTGACCGACAGAATGTTCAAAGGTAACGAACGAGGCGTTTGTCTCACCAAAGACGCAAAGTCGCCATCCACGTCGCTGTCAGTGGACTCGTCAAGGTAGTCAATTCCGCTATCTTTCTTAGCATTCGGTGAGACGGCTTTGTTTCCATTGAAAAACGGATCGGCGTCACCGTCACTAAAACGACGCGGACGCGTGATAAGATCTGCATTGTGAATACATAAAGAATCACTGTACATGCGATTCATATGCGAAGGCTGCTGGAGCAAGGCAAAGTCTTCACTGTCTGTGATGTCCATAGCTACGAAAGAGCGTAATGACTCCGTGTCAGAGTAAATACCCTCAGCTGTTTTAACGCGACGACAAGCAGCAAGCTTGTGCAGTGGATCGTAGTAGCCCGGAAGTGAGTGGAAAATGCCCGTTAGCGGATGATGACGAAACTTCTTACGCTCTTCAAGCTCTGCCATGTCGACAATATCGCTTGAAAAATAAATGGCACCGCGGTTTCCAGCGCTGCTCACATGACAGGAGAGAGTATCAATCATAACGTAAGTACTCTACCACCATATTATACAAAAGAAAGACAGTGTCACAAAAACAAATTCAATCTTCACCTTGGCGCATGATGAAACGTGCCCACGAAGGGGTTGTATGAAGGCAGCTTCGCAAACACGTTATATGGTACAACCAAGACTCCATCACCTGTCATCTTTGTATGACAATTACTTCTGGTCTATCTCGTCCAGAAGTGCAAGGTTGCGTCGCAGCAACAATCTTGGCTCGCAAACGTTCCTTTCAGCTTTGTGTGTGTGACTGACTGACTAAGGTCTTCTCCGTTATGTATGGGCTTGAGGACGAGCGACCAGACAACAACAGCTGATTGGTACGCCACATCATCAGAGAAAAAAAGGACTGTGAAAAAAGAGTCGGCAGTTTCGCTCTCGTTTCGTATGGTCTTATTTGTGTCCAATTAAATGCTGTTTTATTCAAATTTGAGCAAAATCACAGGCGACATGAATGACCTTTTCAAATACAAAATGGGACATTCTAAATTGTTTGGACCAAAATTACGGCTGACGGTTAGAAAATGCGTAGAAAATGCACTTGAATTTCCAAGAGTGCAACAATAACTTTACTTTTACTTCAGTTGTATCCGTACAAATGCATGTATCGATTGCGAAAGAACAACATTTCGCAATCATCGTACGTATAGCGGCAGATTCAAGTGTTTTGGAGAAAATGTTAGGGTTTGGAAACTTAGCCAAAGTAAATCCATAATGAATTGATACTAACAAGTAGTCAAAAATAATTAGCGGGGTTGGTGAAAAGGAAATTATAATGCTGCTGTCTTCTTTGAACATTGCAGATGTCAATGTCACATTTTACAGAGAGTGCACGGCTGGATTTTGGCAGCGAGTGTCTTCCAACAACACGGTCTTGTTGTGTTTTGTCTCTTTACCAGTACGTACATATCAATGATTAAATAACGTAGACTTCCAGCAAAGCATAGCAGACTGTAAGTTTTCATGTGTTAAAGTTAAGAGACCTTATATCTGATATCTGCAGAAACATGATTGTTTTAGTTATCTGGTTATGTAGGTATTTGCTCAACTAGATCGTGAAGTAAGCACTAAAAATATGTCTCTACTCTTGTCGCATATTACACAGCATTCTGATCGGCTTACTTCAAACGAATAACAAACGGTGCGACGAATAAGATATGTTTATGACGAGCCTTGTCCGAGATTCACGACTCGTAAAGCCACCTTGTTGATTGCGTTACTTCGACCGGTTGCACGTCGCTTGGTATATATCGCATATCTATACTTGCGTGATGTGCGGGATTTTGACTCCAAGTGGCCTGGCGCCAAATTTTTGTTTAAACCGTACGACTTGAATCTCGTAGCCAAATTCAAGACCGCCTTTCCTGTTGTCTGCCAACATTAAGGTATCTTTGCGTTGTGTAAGGTAATCAATCAATCGCCAGAAGCAATTTGATACTCCGCCGTTACCGGCGGTATTGTCTTTTGTGGGGCAAATGAAATGGTAATTGGTCTAGCTTGCTAGCTACGTGGTCAGAGGCGGGTCAGTCTCAACCAGAAAAAAGTTTGAGCTGAACGAACGATCTTCATATAAATATCAGTGCTATGAGCAAATGATCAGACTGGCGCATATTTACATGCGACTGCTGCATTAGCTGATACGTATTGTCCCACACGCGAATGTCACTGACCTGTGTTGTTTTGATTGGTCTGACGCATTTAAAATGTGGCAATGAACTTGCACAGCGTGCGACCTTTGCCTTTGAAACAGCGATACTTCTATCAGAGGTTGTCTTCGCTAACATTAAGCTCCATATATCGATTGCCTTGTCAAACCTGGCTACGCAGCGCTTACTGCAAACCATTTGTCATTCGAACTACGCTCATGTGATGCAGTTTGTGAGAGAAACCGTGAAAGAATTCAAGTCGGCATTTTGACAGCATGTTCATAAAATAACTGAATTAACTGGCGAGGAACCGCTTCCCAAAAAGTATCTGTGTACTGTGAAGCCGGACCTTTGACATTATATTCGCCACTTCATACACTAATTTCATGACGCAGTCTTCTTTGACTAATATGCATGTACTTGCACTAACAAATGGACCAAAACGGGGAGGATATATGCGACCTTGTACTGAATTTGAGCAGTAGATTTCATGACACGACAAGTAGACCGAATAAGCTTACATTGATGCTTTTTGTACACGAAACTACGCATCGATGATGACATGGTGAAAGTAAAGCTTAGCTCTGTGTAAGTTTAATGACTTGAGAGCTTCTCTGCAGAGACTGAGCCAGGACCCTTCGAGTTATAGAAGATTTCAGACGGCTAGGTGCAGGTCGCGAACCGCTTTTCACACCGACTAAAACTGTCAGAATGAATAATTAGTAAGAAATAGTAAAATTAGGATATGCACAATCCGTATAAAACTACGTAATCAGGTCTCGAGATCACATACCTCTGATTGATTTAATCATATCAGGCCAAAGCAATCCATTCCAACAAAACGAAAGAGACGACATAGTTGAATTGGACGGAAAAATATAACGTGACAATGACAGTGACTCGAGGATTGAAAATGCTGTGTGTGGTGGTTGCGGGTGTTCTGTTGTACGTACCATTCATGGGTGTTGATGCAGAGTTAATATCTACTCCGCTGCGGCAGCTGATGGAAGAGGTCGTGAAGGTGCACGTTAAAGTGCATCAGAAGGAGGTTGCCCCTGCCACAGAATACTTGCACAAACACCACAAGAAAGAAGAAGAGAAGAAAAAAGGAGAAGGTGTTAATGATAGTGAGATTGTGCCTATTGAGACGGATGGTGCTACGTCTGTAAAGTATGAAAAAGCTCTCGATGAGAAGAACCAAGCCACCAAGCAAGCTCAGAATGATGAGAGTGTAATCAAGTACAATCGTGGAAGCGTAAAGATCTCAGGTGGAAATGACAGCGGAGAGGTAGATAAAGATACTCAGAACAAAAGGAGCAACGTCAAGAAGACTGCTGCCACGGAAAAAGAGCAGGAGGTCATCAGTGCGACACAGGAGGTCAATGAACTTGCGACGAAGCTTAGCAGTACACCCTTTGCTGACAAAAAGTCATTTCATGACACATACGGCCCAACAGTGGTTATTTGCGGGATTATCGGTGGTCTAGCGGCTGTAATTGGCGTTGCTGGTTTGATAATGGATCATCCTCAGTCAATGAAGGATACGTTGGATTCGGATGAATCTGCGAAACTTGATGTCGATATTGAGGCACATATTGCATCTGTTGAAGATAAGGACAATGATTCCGACTCAGATTCCGGCTCAGATTCCAGCAATGACGAGGATGAAGAGGAAGGGTCCTTTGCAAATAGCACTGCTCATGTATCTGTGTAATTTGAGGACAAGGTAGACTTTTTGTTGGTCTGCAATGCCGATTTGGTCACATCCCTCTGTTTTGCGTGTCATCTTTTCCTAATAGTATCCCATTTGTCGAGTATGGGTAGTTTGTTACTGAAGCTACACGAACGCATAAGTTCGGTCACTGTTGCTTTTGATACAACAGATGCGGCAATGCTGCGATTGCACGTGCGGCCAACACCGTCATAATAACACACACCTGTAGTTAACACGACAACATTTTGATTTGATGATCAAAATACATTCATTTAATGTCCACTATACTGATTATTTCTGTTTTCGGCGTAGCTACACATAGCTAAGCAGCCGCGATATTTGTACCTATTTTGTACAGTGGGTAGCCATCACTGACGACGTAAACGTCAGTTCGTGGCATTGATCGTTTACATTCCCCATCCTGCTTATTTAAGCCATTTCTGTCTCTACCTTCGGTGCATTCATTAACTCATATAATTGTTACGGTATTTACATATTTAAGCTTAAAACAAAGATGGGATCACACGTTTGGATTATTGGCATGACGTTGTCGCTTGCTGCTACGCTCTTTGGTACGCTGGGCAAGGTACTGCTTAAGCTGTCGCACACGTCACCACAAGCGGTGTCAGTCAAGGTGGCAGCAACTGTGTGCGTATTTTTACTCAACCCTGTGTTTGACGCAATGAGCTACGCGTATGCAGCGCAGGTAAGGAGGTATTGCTTTTATTGCGACTTCTACGCCTTATATTGCATACTAATTGACTATTTGTGCGATTGCAATCTCATCAGTCGATCTTGGCGCCCATGGCCGGCTTTAGTGTCGTGTGGAATATTGTGCTTTCGCCATATTTGCTCCATGAAACACTGTCTGCAAATGACGTGACAGGATCGGCGGTCATCTTGGTAGGCTGTATTCTTGTTGGCATTTCAGGGAGCCACGATACCCCGACGCACCACAGTGCCGAGCTGTTTGGTCTGTTTCAGAGCCGTATTTTCGTCGAGTACGCTATTTTTGTCGTATGCATTGCGGTGGTGGTGAGATTGAAGCATTTTTTGTTTGCGGCGCAACTCAACTTGCTGATGGGCATTTATCATCATCATCTTGGTTTTCTTTGTTTGCATGTAGTTGGCATGGGTGATTTGTAGCTATAGTACGCAGAGCGGCTGGAGGAGGTTTGCATTTGGCGCTCTTTCTGGTCTCATTGGTGGCAATCTCTTCTTTCTCAAGGTACGTGGCGGATTGCTGCTGTTTGTCCGACATTGCTTGGAAACTATTGGCTTGACACATTGTTGTCGTGCTTTTTTTAGGCTTCAGTAGAGCTACTTGCCGAAGGTGGGGCTATTTGGTTCAACCCAGAAACTTATGTCATTTTTGTGGCAGCCTTGTCGTCAGCAGGAGGCGGTATTTACGTTTTGGACCAAGGTCTTCGCGAGTACGACGCGCTTTACCTCGTCGCTATCTACCAAGCATTTCTCATCCTAATTGGCTCCATTTCGGGTGTGATCTTCTTTCATGAGAGTTCAGGAATGAATTCATGGTGGCAACTTGTCGTCTATCCCTTCAGCATCGCCATAACGGTTGGCGGCATTATTGTCCTGTCAGAAAAGCATACTGAGCACTGCGATCCGGTGTACGCCAACGGTGTTATTAATGGAGCCAAACAAGGTGAGATTTTGCCGCTTATCACCTCACTGAACGACGAAGTCGCCAACGGATCGAACCATGGCTCCATCGAAGTTGTGTAGTAATATCGCAGCAACTTGTAGGCAAAACATAGATACTAAAATAAGCCATAAACATCAGGTCTTCAGAAAGCGTAATGCCAGAAAATGCGTATTACACAACATTTAGCTACTACAATTCAACCACCAATTCCTTCACCTGCACTAGTTGCAGCACGTGGCCTTAGCATCGGGGTCAGGAAAGTACATGCCAGCATCCTTAAGCTTGCGGTTGATAAAGAACATGGCACTAGCGATGATGGCCACAAGCGTCACCACAAAACCAACAATGATCTGTAGCGTCTTTTGGTACTCTTCCTCCTTCTGAGCCGCTACAGCTTCGCGATGAGCGCGCGTTTGTTTCTTGCTCTTACGGCCACGACGTTTCTTTTTCTTAGAAGTCGTTTTCTTCTTGTCCTTCATCTCGCCACTCGCTTCCTTGTCTAAACGCGCCAAATAGCGCTGAATGCGACTCGCTACCTCCCCACGACAACGATCGGACACTTTGGTAGCATCCGATGGGTTCTTCTGGACTTGTTCAAAACACTTGGCTGATAGCTTGGAGAAAATCTTATCAAGACCCTCAGGTGTCAAACGCGGGTCTATGTCCTTTAGCAGTACAGAGTCTGTCTCATCCGCCGTAATCAGCATCTCCTCTTCTTCAACCAATAGACCACCATCCATGTCAACCTCGACCTCCTCCGGCTCAACGTGTGCCATGCTGACAATAGTCATCAATGCAAATACTACCAGCACTAGAACCAGCAGTCCATACTGCATATTTGACTTGTCGAGAGGAAATCAATCTTCACGTATAACGTGGTATGAACTTGTAATAAAATGTGCAAATGACATTCGTTGTCGACACGCGGCATAATCGGATTCAATCGCTTGATTCGTTAACTGGCTTCATCGTATTTATGTGTTCCACCTAAGAAATGACGAAAAAGTACAAAGTCATCAAATTTCTAAAAAGTAGACACGCTAAAACGCTAAAAAACGTATTTGACCATTCCGCCCTGTGCGTAAATTGAGTGTTTGAGACAAGAAGAATCTACGCTCAAATGACCACAATTTTTGACGGATATGACGAGGAGTACCGTGCATTAACCAGTGATATTTCAAGCAAAATCAATGAACTCGCATCTTACGAGAAACAAAAAGGTGCGCGACGTCGTAATTATTGAAGCCAAGAACATTCTGCTGCTGATTACATTTTACTATTGCTACAGATAAGAAGAAGGCGAGTATCGTTCATGTAAGCGGTCTGATGACACAAGCTACGCAGCTGGTGAGTCTGATTTGTGCCGTAATACATGGTGTAGCTCGATAGAAGCTGACGCTGTTTATGCTTGTTATATGTAGATTCAGCAGATGGAAGTTGAAGTGAGGAGCTTAGATGTAAGTACTCGTCGTGAACTCTCGAAGAAAGTGGACCAGTACAAAAAAAACTTGGCGTTACTTTCAGCGGATCACAAGAAAATTTGCGAGAAGGAGGAACGGGAAGGATTATTTGGTGACTGTGATAGCAACTCGGTAAGAGAGGAGGAAGAATACTCAATCGAGAGTCCTCGTGTGTGTTTGTTTCTTGTATGACAACTTACACAGCATTTGCTTGCTTGTCATGTTATAGACTTCGGTGGAGCACCGCAGTCGCATGGCTGCTGCAACAAATAAGTACGTTTGTGTCAGTGATTTGTTAGGTGGAGTGTGAGAGCAGGCACATGACAAACATGTCATTGGATGCTGATGCTAATGAACAGGATGAAGGGTACAACAGACAAGTTAACAGCTGCACGAAAAGAAATTGCCGACACGGAAGAAGTTGGTACGCATAATTGGTTTTTGTGAATGTTTAAATGCACCGAGGATGGTTAACGCGAAGTTGTCTGTTTTTTATTTGTTTTCGTGTGATAATAGCGCTTGCCATTAGCGAAGAACTTGGCCGAAACCGTGAGAAAATCAAAGCTACACATGCAAAGGTGAAGGGAGTGAACGAGATGGCTCGCCGTGGAGGAAGTATCGTTGGTCGCATGTCTGCACGTGACAAGCGTCAACGTCTAGCTTTGTCCATAGCAGCAGGATTTATCACTGTCGCCATTCTACTGCTAATTTACTTTGGCATTTTTAAGAAAAAATAGCAACGTAATTATGCCAAATATATGGTAGGAAACAGATACATGTGGATTGCGTTCTTTGCAACACATCAAGATTAAGGCAATCCTTGTTCCGTCGATATGCGTTTTTAACTACCTGGTGGAGTATAAGGGTCTTTCTCCCTTTATTCGAAGCACCATATATTTTCTTGATCTAGCTCTTGTGAAGTATATCAGAGCGTAGCCATTTTGAGCTCATAACTAGTCGAGCTTGCAGATATTGTCGCACCAAAACATACCATAAAAGAAGTTTTATAGCGTGTAAGTAACTTCTTCAAATGACATCACACACGTCTCACATTCTTAATCACTGAAGACAAAATAATTAGCAGTGTAAGCTTTCAAAGTTGTGATTGCTTTATAATTGGTAGAAATATGTCGCGTGACCATGTATTGTTTTCGTTTGGCCAATCCAAAGCGAGACGTATATTTTATTCGATAGATGCAATTAATGACTCTACCACATGTGCGGAAGGACGGTGATGTGCTGGCAATGGGCATTGAGGGTAGCGCCAACAAACTTGGTGTAGGCATTATACGCTACTGCACTAATGGTGAAACAGAGATATTGTCAAACCCTCGCAAGACATACATTACGCCACCGGGTCAAGGCTTTCTGCCGCGTGAAACGGCGTGGCATCATCAGAACCACGTGGTGGGTATTGTTCGGGCGGCATTGGAAGAGGCCAATTTGTCACCACAACAATTAGACTGTATATGCTACACTAAGGGTCCAGGAATGGGAGGTCCACTGCGCTCTGCTGCCGTATGCGCCCGCATGTTGTCGCTGTTGTGGAAGAAACCGCTCGTAGGCGTCAATCATTGTGTCGGTCGTACGTTGTCATCAATATTGATGCAACTGTTGTAGCTTTTCTTTGACTCATTATTGATGTGTTATTGGTAACATATTGTCTAGATATTGAGATGGGTAGGTCGGTGACCAAGGCCACCAACCCCGTCGTGCTGTATGTCAGTGGTGGCAACACTCAAGTCATCGCCTATTCAATGCAATGGTGCAGCCCTTAATATGTTTTAAGAATGTTTGGATGATATGTCTAACGAAGTGATGGCATTATAACACGCAGCTATCGCATTTTTGGAGAGACGATCGATATTGCTGTCGGAAACTGTTTGGACCGCTTTGCGCGAGTGCTGGAGCTTTCAAATGACCCGAGTCCCGGATACAATATTGAAGTGCTGGCGAGAGAGTATGCCGCCGTTCAAATTTAATTTATAGCTGGCTGATTTCTTCTCACGTAATGTTGCCACGACTTTGTGGATTTCTTTGTTCAGAGGCAAGAAATATGTTGAGCTTCCGTATATTGTAAAGGGAATGGATGTTTCGTTTTCGGGTATCTCGACATTCATTGAGAAGGAGGCCAAGTATGCTATTGTATTCGTGACTGATGTTGTGTATGTGCAAGTTTAACCGTTGTGTCCCAATGTAGCGACAAGATTACATCGGGCGAATGTACCAAGGCAGACTTGTGTTACTCTCTACAAGAAACAATCTTTGCGATGCTCGTACGTTTGTTCATTGACCAGTTCAATGTGGACCATGTTTGTACATCTGAGGCTTTGTGGCCGTTGATCTTGACGACTTTGTTAGGTTGAAATTACAGAGCGTGCAATGGCTCACTGTGGACAGTCAGAGGTGCTAATTGTTGGCGGTGTGGGATGTAAGTATACAAGCACTTGTTCTTCGATTTCGAGGCATTGAATTACAATAGCTGTAAGCTGAAATCTTGATGTATTGTTGTGTTCAAGGCAATTTGCGTCTCCAAGAAATGATGAGTATTATGGCGAAGGAACGCAATGGACGCGTCTGTGCAATGGACCATCGCTATTGCATTGATAATGGCGCGATGATTGCTCAAGCTGGTGTCTTACAATTTCAGTACGGTGAGGACACTCCACTGGTGGAGGCTACGTGCACGCAACGGTACGATTGTATTGCTACGAACGTGACGCTGCTGAAGAATGGTCATTGTTCACTAATCGTTTGTGTGCCTTCAGATTTCGCACCGATGAGGTTCCTGTGATTTGGCGCTCTGATTAAGCAGTTAGACTTGACACAGAAATAATCTTGCCATGGTGCTTACGATGCAAAGTTGCGTGACTCCTTTTGCTTCCTTCTCGTGTGTGTGGTTGTTACACAACTTGACGGAAGAAGTCGACACTGTTGGGAGCTGAATGAAACCCTGATTGAGCAACATTACAGTACCTGGATCTCCAGTTTTGTCGTAGCTTTTTTCTTCTGTAAGCTATTTGTGCCTTGTCGATATGCAGGAGCACTACATGTGAAAACACTGCTTCGCTGTTATCACTGGCAACTTTACTGGTTGATCTCGATTACTACTTGTCGTCTCGATACTACGCAACAATCTGATACCATGCAAATAAAAAAATAGTCTACGCGCAACACTGCGATTTCATTATTCAACAAATCGAATGGCTTGTAGCCGAGCAAAAACGAAGCACAGAGTCATATCCGATGATAAAACGAAGATAACGTGATCAGACAGAAATTGTAATATAGTCCGACCATTTATAGTCAAAATTTATGGTGTAAACCGCTGAAATTCACGCATGCCACCACCAATCGCGTCCTTCAGCAGCAGTTACGCCCGATCTTTCATAGATTCTGTTACGAGTTCAGGTCAAGATAGCAAGGGACATACGCAACAAAAACCTACTTCTTCGCTGCGTACTGTATCGAATGCAGACGTCATCGTATCTCTCGAGACCAGTGATGATAGCGTCTCCATGTGCTCGAGACAGCTAGACATTGGCAGCGCTGACGACGGCAACATGGACGAAAAGATTAAAGTTGAAGCTGGATATAGTAACGGATGTACAAAACTACAGGCTAAAGACATAGTTAAAAGATCAAACCCTCGTGGTAGAAAGTAAGTGAAGAGCTAAACGAGGGTGGAGAATCTCGATTCTAATAATGTGTATCATGGCGTTATTAGGGGACGAAGACGGAGAGTTTTGTGGAGTGCTGAAGAGGTTGAGTTTCTTTGTTTTGGAGTGGTAAAGTATGGGATTGGCAAGTGGCAGAAAATACTATTTGATGGCTATGGTGTATTTTCAAGACACCGGACTAATGTGGATCTGAAGGTGCAAAATGCTTGAAAATTGTGTGTTATGATCTTGTGTACTCACGTGTAGCTACTGCCTGTTTAGGACAAGTGGAAGAATATTCAAAAGAAGAAACTTACGAAGCGAACGGTAGATGTAAATAACTTTACGCTTGCTCTTGCACAACAGGAGCAGCAAAGTGAACAGCATGTGTCAAAAACCTTTCTGAAGAAGCTCACGTCTTATAATGAAGTGAGCAAGATATTGCCGGCGAACAGCGCTCAGTTGAGAATTAATCGGCGAACTGCTGTCGTGGCTAACTTTGCTATAACTAGGGTTAGGAAGCAGGAAGTCGATGTGCGGAAGCTTAAAGTTGAAGTTCAAAAGCAGGAAGTCGATTTTAAACAGGAAGTCGATTATGTCTCCTTAGTGAAGAAGGAAAATGATGAGTATCCTGGTGATGGAAGATGCGCTGGTTCCGATCTTGACTCGTCTACTTCTCACCAGATTTTGGAAAAGATTGTGATGACGTTCGCAACCAACAAGAGTTTTCCTAAGGTGTATTTCGTTGCTATGTTTGTACTTCAGCAGACATCTGACAACGTCGTTGTTTTCACTTCTATGTTACAGTTTTATGAGGTTTGTGTGAGTTTCTATACTTGCAAGAACGTATGTACTTTGATAAAGTTTCTGCGCTCCAGCATTTTGTCAGACGTGTCATTGGATGCACAGATCCAGCTGGTCGGCCTCAACTCAAGACAGCTTTTTGAAGACAATGAGCTGTTGTTGCAGTGCATCCAAAAAAATGGTGTAGAATTCTTTCTAGTTTTCGAGAAGCTATGTGACTACTGTCGTTAATGGGTTCGCTGTAAGACTTCCTGAGCGTAATTTGCGATAAGACATGTGGCTAGGTGTAACATCTACGGAAAGAGTTTTTTCTCCAGCAGCGGCACCAAACGGTATGCAATGATTAATATGACCATGCCTAGCTAGAACCAAGTCAGTTGTCAGATACAAATTGATCGATGACTTCGATCTCGTTGTTTCTTTGAGTTGATGTTTTGCTTCTAGGCAGAAGCAGAGCACTTGTAGCTGATAGAGCGATTGGTTGGCTTAGTCCAGGAAGTCGTAGAAGTCACAGAATCATGTCAAAGGTAAAACCATTGACCACAGTCATTGCTGTTGATCAATGTAGGATCCACTAGGGCAGCTTACGTAAAAGTAAGACAAGTTTATGAGAGAGAAGACATCATAGATGAATATATCCTTATAGAAAGGGAGACAAGCATGTACAATAATTCCATATTCCGTCCTTCATTCAATCCACTTAGTTTCGAACAAACCACGACGTTTCAGTAAATCATCTGCAGAATAATAGCCTTACAAATATGGTCACCTTTCACCACCCTGTTGTCGCCGTCTCGCATGGGCCCGGTCCGTTGTGGCTTCTCTCGTCAGGCTTTGCCGGCATGAACAACGCTAGTCTTCCAGCTCGTGCACTAACGACTACGTTTGAAAAGCTGTATCCTAACGGAACAAACCTACCCAAGCGCATCTTGTGTATTTCTGCTCACTGGGAGTCCGAGAGCAGTGGGTATGAAATTTCCAGCGCCACTGAACCCGGCATGATTTACGACTACCACGGGTTTCCCAGTGAAGCTTACGACGTTGTTTACCCTGCAAATGGTGATCCCATTTTCGCGAAAAGGGTGAAGGCCGAGCTTGAAAAAAACAACATCAAGGCAAAGCTTGTGGACCGTGGCTTTGACCACGGCGTATTCGTGCCCATGCTTCTAATCCGTCCCGAAGCTGACATCCCAATCGTTACCATGTCGATTAACTCACGCCTAGGTAATAAGGTGCACTTTGACCTTGGGAAAGTCATTGCATCTTTTCGTGACGAAGATACGCTAATTCTTTGCTCTGGACAAGCTACGCACAATTTACGGGCTGGCGGCGACCAGAATAGCCCGGTTGTAGATTGGGCCTCGGCATTCCAAGGTTGGTTGGACAAAACACTCACGATGGACTCTAATCAGTCCTACAGCCAACGTAAGGACGAGATTACCAACTGGCATGATGCTCCTGCTGCGAGACTCGCACACCCAACGCCGGACCACTTTATTCCGTTTGTCATCGGTGCTGGCGCGGGCATGGAGGAGAGCAAACCCGAAGCGAGTAAAGTGTGTAGCGGGTGGGGAATGGGTCATATGTCGTTTACCACTTATTCCTGGGGTATTGAGCTCTAAGCAGGTGCTCTTGAAATTAGCCTAACCTGATGTTATGCTGGAACAAGTGCTGTAAACGAATATTTGTCTTGCTGACAACTGGTTCTTGCATGTTCAATGCAACAAACATCACAGTCTACTTGTGGCAAACTCACGTAAAAAACGACATCTATTGCTCTTTTGCCTTGGCAAAACGTCCGACAGGTGGGGCCACTTCTTTCTCGTCATTCTCTTTCCACGCCGACAGAATGTAAAGCCCAATGACGAGATTCACAGAAAGCACTGCCGCGAATCCACTACCAACCAACATTGCAAATTGAACAAGCACCTAGTTTGTCATAAATCAAGTAAAGATGCCCCAAGCTCACAGATATCAGTTATGCAAACCTCCATGCATCTGCGTACTGACTGCTTGGCTCTCCTAAACACATATACACCGTTAGAAAATCAATACGTTGTTCATCTCATAGCGGATCAAATGCCGTGTCATACCGGGTTTGAATATGCTGCGTACGCTGTAGAACGTGCTCAAAGGGACCACGACCATGAGGATCGAATATACCACTAATTTTTGAAGCACCATACGGTTGTGCAAGCGGTGACTAGAGCACATACGACAATAACAATGCATCATTTCTATGAATGCTTATTCTAAAGTCTACATTTGTATCATCTGCTTATTCACTCACCCAGCCGCACGCTGCTGCATGCCACTCAAGCTTTTGGTCTCAATCGTCATTTTCTTGATTCGTCTTTGATGACTGTCAATTTAATTGTCTTGATTTCAGTATGAATATGGATGAAACTTTCGCTTAAGTTCGAACTTGATAAAAAATGGAGCTTCTCAGTTCTGCATTCGAAAAAAAAACGCAGGTCATCATGGACGTCAGTGAGCGATTAGTGGCTCGACGTGCGCACCTGGCACCTTTTTGTCGCGTAGACCCCGTAAAGCAGAATTTGCGCTTGCAGAGCTATTACCAGCTGGCACGTCAGCTTTACCGTCAATCAGAGACGTATTTTGCTGAGGGCGCATGGGATAACGCGTAGGTGTCCTGGCCACAGAGCGTAGAGGTTCTATTTTTTTGCAGTATGGACTGCTAATGTGTGGGATTAGAAAAACTAATAATTCTTTGTTATTGTACTATTTTATATGAATACGATCGTTTCTACTGTAGCTACGTGTTTTTGGCTAGATTTATCAAGTATGTAACAAGCAGCTTACGAAGTGAAAGAATTGGATCGAGTCATTTACGTGCTTCTAATTTTTGGAATGCATTTGATTTGTTTGTAGACTCTGTTCCAAGGTGATTACTGGACACAAGGACTATGAGCTGCCACGATATGGCAAGGAACGCGAGTGGGTGCGAACGGTATGATGCTTATTTTTCACTGTAAACATGGTTATGGAATAGCTCTTGTGTTGAATTGTTTATGACGTATCTTCATTAGCAAGCAGTTGATGGTTTTAAGCTTTTTGATGCGATTTTGGATGGGATGGAAGTTGAGGAAGTGGAGTATTTGGTTTATGAACGATCACTAACGGAGGAAAAGGATCAAAACACTACGACGGATCAAGCATCGACGCAAGCGAATATGGTTGCGCTGGAAGATCGTCTACACGCTATGCGACATGCAAAGAAGAACACAGATCAAACGAAAGTGCAGGCAGCAGGAGCAGCAGAGAAAGAAGACGTCATACCCGGCCGATTGGCTCCGATTAGGTCACCACTCAATTGCATGTCGAAACCGCGCCAAAAGGTAGAATCAGTATCTGCATCTATAAAGCTAGTTTGCATTCACTAATGATATTGTAGGAATGGAACAATTCTGCGTCGTACCCTACAGTGGGAAAGGCGTCATGGATGACAGCCGATGCTAGTCAGTATTCTCACACGCACTTTTTGGCACCACCTCTGAGCCGTCAGCGATCTCAAGAAGCAATTGCTAATTTAAGTAGGTAAGTATGTGTGTAACTGGCGTCATGAGATGGGGTGTATTCGTACTGCTGACATGTTTTCATAGCGGAAAAATTCGTACACTAGAGATCCCAGCAGGCATCATTGCTCAGTTCACATTTCTTGCTGCACCCAACACTAATCAGCCGCCTTATGGAATTGAAACCTGTGGTATACTAGCCGGAATATTGGTATTCAGCTTAGGGACGACAATGTTACATGGTATTGCTTACCGCGACTAACTACTTTCTCTTCTCTCGTCAGCACGATCAGAAACTGGTTATTACCACCCTTATCATTCCGAAGCAAGAAGTGCGTGGATCGAAAAATCAATGTTGTATGTTCCTTGCCATATATCTAACTGGTGCTGATTTATAATTGAAGGGATCGTCGGACATGTGCACTATGACAAACGAAGAGGAACTTTATGATTTCTGTTTTAGCAATGAATTGCTCACTCTTGGCTGGATTCATGTGAGCTTTCCGATGTCCTTGGACGAAAAAGTTGGTCCATTTGCACGACGCCGATCTTACTTGTGCCACCTATCTATATGTGTCTCGTATAGACGCATCCAAAGCAGAACTGCTTTTTGTCGTCAGTTGATCTTCACACCCAGTGTGGTTTTCAGTCGATCTTGCCCGAGGTACATGCAATAAACCTGCTCGGCTTATCATGCGTTTTGCGAAGTGCCCACAACTACTTTGTTTGTTGCATACCTACCAGGCGGTCGCTGTTGTCGTTGCGCCAAGTGATCCACACAAGAAGTAAGCACAGTTGTTTGTCCGTGATATTATCTCAAAGTGATTGTTGTATGCGCGTGTTTGACTCAGTGTCGGTGTGTTCCGGTTGACGGAGCCAAATGGGTTGCAGCTGATTCAAAATTGCAATTTGACGGGGTTCCACACACATCCGAGCCATATCGAGGTCTACTCGAATGCATTTGAGTGCAAGTGGTTGGAGCAGTTCACAGCACGACTGGTTGATATGCGGTAGGTGAGATCAAGCAACAAAATTTGCCGTCGTACTGCCACCTTGATGTTAAGCGCGTTTGAAACAAATGAAGTACATGCAAAAGTAATGCTGTCTTACATTATGCTGTATTGGTACGCCTCTTAGTGAACCAGCTAGCTCAACTGCTTCTTTTTTGCTTTCAGCCCGGTGATAATTTTCGCTGAGTCATGTGTGGATTTAGATATCGTCTGCATTGTCGAGATTCAGTAAAACCTTTTCCATGCCAGGCTTGAAGGCAGGCTTGCCTAGGAATGGGCAGCTACCGCACCGGAAGGCATCTCCCTTGAAGCACTAAGATGCAAACATACATAATGGAGATGAATGAGTAGGTGCACGAATACAGAAAGTTATAAACCATCTTACGTTTCCACATCCTGACACCAGCTTGTTCAAATCCTTCTCCGACATGACTGGCTTATCTTCCTGATCCTTAAGTCTACAAAGAGATACAAATTGACAAATAACTACTTCACCACAATGCACATCGTTTCCTGGGAGAACTAAAGTTATTTACCCGCAAGTGCAATTCTTGCACGCGCGTTTCTTTCCACCAACTTCACCACAGTCCGCTTTGGCTACCTGCAACACTTCATCCGTGTTATCCAGCAAAGTGTCTTCGTCAATGATGTCATCATCTTGATCGTCATCGCCACCAAAGTCGTCTGCCAGCACCGTCCACTTTTTGATTAGCTGAGCAGGCACCGTCTTCTTTGCAAGTGGAATAGCAGCACTCTCAAACCCCTGCTTCTTGGCCGTGAAGCAGATACAAATAGATAACTCTGGATAAAATGGACTGCTCTCGTTCTTTTCTGCCGTGTCCACAAAGCCACCGATCATCAACGCCATCAGAATGTCACTTTTCTTCTCCTCCTTCACGTTGGCCACGTAGAGATGCAATGTGCCACCAGCTTTTAGCAGTGGCAGCAGTGAGCCGAGTTCACTTTCCAGCATCTCCATCTGATCATTGAATGATACAACAGCGTCAAACGCGTTCTCCTTGGTGGTGGAGCTACTGGCCACCGTCTGCGCCACGTTCGAGCCCACGGCAACGAACAAAAGCGTTACATTCACCACCTGCGGATTCGCCTTTGTTAGCTGCTCCACAGCAAGCGTTGCATCCTGTAAGCGCGTTAAAATTCCGACGTTGCCTTGAAGAGCCATTGGTCTGCTATAAGTCTGTCCTTCTTCTGCGCCTGCCAATTCAAAAACCTTTAGGTCTGGGATAATATTACCCTAGTGCCTTATTTTAGCAACATTGGTTATGAATAGAATCAGATTGAATTACCAAATTGAATTGACCAGCATTTTAAGTACCTAAAATTATGCTTAAAAATAATTCGAAAATCTATTCTTCTCTTAATTTGAATAATGCGTCTAATATGTTAAAGACTATTTAGGATCAGCTCAAACCGAACTTCCAGTTGGGAGTCACAAGTTTTGCTTTTTTGAATATAAAGTAAATTCGACATGTTTAAGTAGTTGTCTCTCTATATACTAATTACTTTGAATCTACTTTTGAATCTACAAGCAGCTTCGCTCCGAGGTTATGAGCCCTATTAGAAGTTACCACTTCTCACAGGTTGTCAAGCGTTCAAGTGTCAACTTTAAGACCTGTTGTGAGCAAGTTTCGACTTCATCTGATTGCTTACATATGTGATGGGACGAAGAGAGACGAACGCTACACAGGAGACCAAGATATCAAGGTGGATGATCTTTGGCCTCATGATCTTGAGCATAGAACCATTCAGCTACAGCGCATTCAGTTTTTTTCCAATAGAATTCGTAGGCTATCTGATATAGCTGCTATCCTTCCGACTTGAAACGATCGCCGTCATCCACAAACTTTACAGTCGTGCATGATCCAGCAACTTCCCTTGATCATTTTGATCCACAGACTTGACTGGATCACCATGATTGGTGACTTGACTGAATCATCTTGATCCGATCCTGATGCTCGCATTTTTTCTGCGGATCCTTCGACTTCTTGATCGCGGATGTAATATTTAGAGTTTTCTTTGATGAAGATCTCTCGGTCTTAACCGATCAATACCAACCTAGCGAGTCGCGCTTCCTATCGCGATCCGCGGGGGAGCTGGGGAGGGGGATATCCAATTGATCGTCCTCTTTAATTGTTTCGTTGTTAACGTACCTACCAAACCCTGACGATCCGGTGATTTTTCATTTTCTTGCGTCTGCGGGGATCCCTCATCAACTGACGCTTCGATCCCAAACCCCTTCTTGATCGTTTGATCTTCGCAATGGAATACACGGTAATATACCGAGTCACCAAAAGATCCGGGCATGAGAACCATTGTGGTGGAGCGGTGATCACAAAAAATCTTTGTGATCCCGACCTTTCACTGGCACCTGAGCTGGCGAACTACGGAGGTATAACCCTCAATAGATTGGACGACCTTCGAATAGCAAAGAGAGCCGATCGAGTAGTCAAAATGGTCGCGATCACCCGATCGGCTGTAAGAAGACGTATCTAACCTGAAGTACTGAGAAAAGATATCGTGCAACAACTTTGAGTCGAGCTAATGAAACAAGCGCAAGATGAAGAAAATTGATCGCCGACTTGAAGACATATCTGATTCGGGACGTGTGCCGACTCAGAAAAATCAAGTTCTCTGATCGCGTCAGATTATGAAGTGGATGGAAGTGGATTGTTGTATTTTTGCCGTCGATTGGCTGTCAACTCGGAGGATGAAGTGGAATCGGTTTGCTTAGTGGTGTCAGACCTATCGTAGTAAGAATCCTTATACCATTACTGGAGGAGAATCGGTAGGACCCATCAAAGGTTGCGATCTAACTTCCGTTGGCGAGGTCTATCGTGCAGTGTACAACGGTATGTGAGCGAATGTGTATTTGTGAAACTGGAAAAGGGCGTCTTGCAGTCCGTCATGAGTCTCCTGGAATGTGCAAGCGACGTCCTCATTTAAATAACTGCCATGGATCATATCCCGTCGTTACCACGATCCCACAAATGTAACACGGAATTGTTACTATGAGTGGATCTGTTCTCTGGGTATGTGATCGCGAAGTCAAGTTCGTCTCGAATAACACAAATTAATTGCCGAAAATTACGAAGAATGTTTTTGGCCGTTTGGTGCCAGTAAAGCGATCTACAGCTTGAACATTCTATTTCTTCTAAGGAATCAGTATCTTTGATACTAGTCTCTTTGAGACATGGTTACAACAACCGATAGGCACAAGCTTACGAGCTAGCCTAGGAGGGTTAAACACGCTAAGACGTCGAAGCTCTCTGAGCTTGACTTCCTCTGCACATAGTGCATACGTAGCTTTGCTACAGTAGTCAGAGTACTTCTTCTGCACATGGTGCATAAGTAGCGTAGATACAGTAGCTCGGCTACACCTGGTAGCACTTGTAGTCAATCCCGCACCTGGGTTTGCGACTACTTCTCTGTGTGAAAATGGACATCGATGAGATGTCAGCGGTTGGCCTGTCATAGGCACAACAGGAAGGATTGCAGAAGCTGCTCCCTTTCTTTAGCCCTAAGGGCGTGGAATACCTCATCGCCCAGGGCGAAGAAAAGGTTAACAAGCGTATTCATATGCTTGATGAATACGATAAAGCTCTAGTCGAGCACGTAAAGGCACAGATGCCTTCTTTTGCACCTTCGGCCATGGCGACTATGGCGCAAGAAATGGTCCGCCGACCAAAACCCATACAAATGGAAGTCGATAAGTTCGACGGCAAAGAAGGTGACAACCTATGCTTTGGTTCCGACAGGTCGAGCCGGCTATGTTTATAGCCGACATCACCTATGAACCGTAACGTGTGGGCTTTGCCACGGGCAAGTTAGGTGGCTTAGCCAAACAGTGGGCATTCACATGTGGTGCATCACTGCACGATGCTTTTCCCGCATGGTCCGATCTGAAAGTTCAGATGACCCGGCAGTATGCACCGCCAAAACAAGCACATTGTAATCGGTCGCGGTTTTTGGCATGTCGCCAAGGCAAGCGTGAGCTTGCGGAATATGTACAAGAGTTGAAAACTCTCATTGCTGCCATGGTCATAGACCCTATACCTGAAGCAGTGACCGTCACGGCCTTTATGGAGGGCCTCCGAGTCGGCGTTGCCAGAACGGAAGTCTTCCGGGTAAACCTGTCCTCATTCGAGGAAGCTGTTGAAGTGGCATGGAATGCCGAGACCAACTTCAAGGCCGCTAGGCCTTCCACTTATAACAACTACTCGTCTGATGGGTCTGTCTGTACCCATGGACTGTAGTCAAGTGGAGGATGAAGAAGCTGAGTTTCAAGCTGCGTAGCAGCAAATTATGCGCAGATGCTATATCTGCAATGGCACAGGCCATTGCATATTTGGCCTCGAAGGGCTGACGCCCCATGGGCAAACCTTCTGGTTTGCCGCGGGGAAAAGAGGCGTGGGGCGCCCTACTGGGGAAAAACTGAGCACTGTTAAATCTCTAGGAGGTAGAAGTAAACAGGCCCCAGCCCCAAAGAGATCCGAACTCTCAAAAATGAAGCGAGAATGCAAGCCAGGCTTGCTAGTCGTCGAAGGTACAATAAAGAGCTTTGATAAGCCAAGACCTACAGCTCGGTGAGCACCCATTATTGGTGGCCCAAGTTGTACAAATGGGCTGTTACTTAAGTACGCACGTGTGAATCGTGTCAAAGGGTGAAGCCCTAGCCGAGTATGGCTGCGTCTTTGGCGAGTTTGCCTGTACCCTCGGGGTTGTGGCAGTCCATTAGTATGGACTTTGTGTTTGGCCTACCGCGTGATGCGGCAGGTAACACTGGGATTGTGGTCTTTGTTGGCTGACTGAGCAAGATGGCTCACTTAGCGGCAATGCCGGACTCCATTGATGGAGAAGGAACAGCAAAGCTGTCCATGGATCGTGTGTTTCGACAACACGGATTGCCTGTGGCAATCTTCTCGGATAGAAACCCCCGCTTTACGGGTAAGTTTTGGACGTCCGTCTCTAAAGTGCTCGGCACTCGACTGGACATGTGCACGGCGGATCATCCGCAGACCGATGGTCAGCCTGAACGCGTCAACCGCGTTATTGGCGATATGCGTCGCAGTTTTGTGCTGAAACACCCAAGCACTGGAGCGCGATGCTACCTGTCATAGAGTTTGCGTTGAACAGCGCGGTGCATGCCTCGACAGGCTTCACCCCATTCTATGTGAATGGATTGGCTAATACTCGCGTTCCTCTAACGCTACTCTCCGCCACATCAGGGCTTAGCGAGGGAGAGATAGCCGAAGGCTTGGCTGATATCAGCCCTGTTGCGATGCGCAAGAAGGTGGAAGCGTTTCTGTCAACGCGTTTTGACGTATTACGTCGCGTCAAAGACGCTATGGATAAAAGCCAGGATGTCAGAAGGAAAACGCGGATTTCAAAGGCAGGAAAAACGAACATGAGTTCAAATTGGGTGATTTGGTTTTATTAAACGCTAGGAATTTACCGACACGTGCAGTGTCTGCGGTATATAAAACCAAACTGCGTCAACGCATTATTGGACCTTTCAAGGTCATACATAAGCAAGAAAGGCTTAGCCTATACGCTGAACCGTCCGAAGAAGATGAGACACATCCTGTGTTCCACGTAGGCTTACTAAATCCATTCTTCAACCCTGCCACGGTCGACTTTGAGGGGTTTACCTGTACCCCCGGCCAAAGAAGACGAGTAGTACGGCACCGGAGGTACATATGGACGCTGAAGGCGTACCAAAGACTATGGATCGATGGGTCACCGACCCCCGCCAACGCTGACTGATGAGCTGGGTCATCAACAGTTTCCCGTCGAGCGTCTATTGGCGCGACTTCTTCATCAGGGCCACACCCAGTGTCTGGTAAAGTGGAGGGGGTACCCTCAGTCGTATGACTCATGAAAGCACGAGGTACCCCTACGGCAAGACTGCCCGGACGTCATTGAAGCTTTTGATCGGGATATTCAGAAGCGGCGACAGCAGTCGCCGGATGCTTCCTATCACTAAGTGCTGTGGAAGCAAGGTCAGTAGTTAGGCTTTACCTCTGACCTTCTTGGGAAGCAGTTGCTGGTACCTCACTCGCGTGATAAGTACTATTATCTGCTTCAGAAGCAAAGACTTTGGCGTATATGGCTTTTCCTATATAGTACGCAAGGCGTAACGACTTGGGGAGATCAGAGCAAGTGGATATAGCACGCTATAGCTTCATGAGCAGGTGCTGGGCACTACGGTGCACTAAAATAAGTGTGAAACACTTAGCTGCTATAAGCACGCTTTAATCATAATGAGGCTTTATAAGCAAGTTAACGACACTTTGAGACTTTATATAAGCAAGTGGTAAACAATGTTGTGCTTTATGGGAAAAAGTAACACTGTGGGGCTTTATATAAGCAAGTTTTCTAAGCACTTAAAGGCTTTACAGAAGCAAGTGTTCAACACTAAGGTGCGTTACAAGCACGTGTTAAACATTTAGGTGCTTTATAAGCAAGTGCGAAACACGAAGGTGCTTTAAAGCAAGTGTTTAGCGAAAATGCGCTTTATAAGTAAGTGTTGAACACTTAGGTGCTTTATAAGCTAGTGTTAGACACGAATATGCATTGTAGCTAGTGTTCGACACTAATGTGCACTATGAGCTAGTGTTAACATTACGGTGCTTTGTGAGCAAGTGTTACACACTTATATGCTCAAATGCTTAAAGAAGTGTTCGTGAACACTGTATTACTTAAAAGCAAGTGTTATGACTACTGTAATGCTTAAAAGCAAGTGCTAGGCACATAATGCTGTAAAATTAAGTGTTCGTGAACACACAAAGGGTATTATTACCAAGTACTTGGCACTAAACGCTTATAAGCAAGTGTCGTATGCTTTAGCGTGAGTGCGATGTACTGTATGCTCAAGGAGCAAGTGTCGTAACTCAAGAATGCTTAGAAAGCGTGAATGCAAGGCACGGTGCTCAAGTAGAAAAAGTTAAAAACACAGAAGCTTTACACTCAAGTGCAAGGCAAGAAAAATGAGAAAAAATAAAACCCATGCCTCCAACTAAGTGCGAAAACTCGCGGGTACGTCGGGTCCCTCGGATTGGTGGGGGGGGTGTAACGGGGTTACACGAAGGTCTGTATTTTACATACACACTGCCACACCAATGTGGTGTGGCTGTACCTTGGGTACAAAAGTAGGTGATGTGACCGTACCTGAAGTAGGCAGAGAGCCACGTGGTCACTATACTTCTTTTAAAGTATAGTGACGATGCATGCATAATAATAAAAGGCTAAAGAGCCAGTAAATAGTGACTAGCACTAATAAGTATAGAGTAGGTAGGTGCTTCTATATTTAGTGTTAGAAGATAAACATAAATATATCAGTTTCAAACCTGCTCTGTAAGCCTTACAGCTTGAGCGTTCTATTCCTTCCAAGGAATCAGTATCTTTGATACTAATCTCTCTGAGACTTCGGTTACAACAACCGATAGGCACAAGCTTACGAGCTAGTCTAGGAGGGTTAAACACGCTAAGACGTCGAAGCTCTCTGAGCTTGACTTCCTCTGCACATAGTGCATACGTAGCTTTGCTACAGTAGTCAGACTACTTCTTCGGCACATGGTGCATAAGTAGCGTAGCTACAGATGCTCGATTACACCATATCAGATGCTTCGCACTAAATAGTTTTCGGTTGCTTGGCGCTCATTTGCGTGCAGTGATGCACGATACGTGTAGCCGCGCAGTCTTCTTACGTCCGCATTCTTTTACTTTTTCTTACACTCGGCGCAAAAGTGCCAAGAGAGGCACAATTTGATTCTCGGTGTTGGGTATAAATATGTGCCAGAACAGGCACAACGGTAAAAAGGCTTTCTGTAAAGTGAGCCACTGTAGCTACGCTACTTATGCACCATGTGCAGAAGAAGTACTCTGACTACTGTAGCAAAGCTACGTATGCACTATGTGCAGAGGAAGTCAAGCTCAGAGAGCTTCGACGTCTTAGCGTGTTTAACCCTCCTAGACTAGCTCGTAAGCTTGTGCCTATCGGTTGTTGTAACCGAAGTCTCAGAGAGATTAGTATCAAAGATACTGATTCCTTGGAAGGAATAGAACGCTCAAGCTGTAAGGCTTACAGAGCAGGTTTGAAACTGATATATTTATGTTTATCTTCTAACACTAAATATAGAAGCACCTACCTACTCTATACTTATTAGTGCTAGTCACTATTTACTGGCTCTTTAGCCTTTTATTATTATGCATGCATCGTCACTATACTTTAAAAGAAGTATAGTGACCACGTGGCTCTCTGCCTACTTCAGGTACGGTCACATCACCTACTTTTGTACCCAAGGTACAGCCACACCACATTGGTGTGGCAGTGTGTATGTAAAATACAGACCTTCGTGTAACCCCGTTACACCCCCCCACCAATCCGAGGGACCCGACGTACCCGCGAGTTTTCGCACTTAGTTGGAGGCATGGGTTTTATTTTTTCTCATTTTTCTTGCCTTGCACTTGAGTGTAAAGCTTCTGTGTTTTTAACTTTTTCTACTTGAGCACCGTGCCTTGCATTCACGCTTTCTAAGCATTCTTGAGTTACGACACTTGCTCCTTGAGCATACAGTACATCGCACTCACGCTAAAGCATACGACACTTGCTTATAAGCGTTTAGTGCCAAGTACTTGGTAATAATACCCTTTGTGTGTTCACGAACACTTAATTTTACAGCATTATGTGCCTAGCACTTGCTTTTAAGCATTACAGTAGTCATAACACTTGCTTTTAAGTAATACAGTGTTCACGAACACTTGCTTTAAGCATTTGAGCATATAAGTGTGTAACACTTGCTCACAAAGCACCGTAATGTTAACACTAGCTCATAATGCACATTAGTGTCGAACACTAGCTACAATGCATATTCGTGTCTAACACTAGCTTATAAAGCACCTAAGTGTTCAACACTTACTTATAAAGCGCATTTTCGCTAAACACTTGCTTTAAAGCACCTTCGTGTTTCGCACTTGCTTATAAAGCACCTAAATGTTTAACACGTGCTTGTAACGCACCTTAGTGTTGAACACTTGCTTCTGTAAAGCCTTTTAAGTGCTTAGAAAACTTGCTTATATAAAGCCCCACAGTGTTACTTTTTCCCATAAAGCACAACATTGTTTACCACTTGCTTATATAAAGTCTCAAAGTGTCGTTAACTTGCTTATAAAGCCTCATTATGATTAAAGCGTGCTTATAGCAGCTAAGTGTTTCACACTTATTTTAGTGCACCGTAGTGCCCAGCACCTGCTCATGAAGCTATAGCGTGCTATATCCACTTGCTCTGATCTCCCCAAGTCGTTACGCCTTGCGTACTATATAGGAAAAGCCATATACGCCAAAGTCTTTGCTTCTGAAGCAGATAATAGTACTTATCACGCGAGTGAGGTACCAGCAACTGCTTCCCAAGAAGGTCAGAGGTAAAGCCTAACTACTGACCTTGCTTCCACAGCACTTAGTGATAGGAAGCATCCGGCGACTGCTGTCGCCGCTTCTGAATATCCCGATCAAAAAGCTTCAATGACGTCCGGGCAGTCTTGCCGTAGGGGTACCTCGTGCTTTCATGAGTCATACGACTGAGGGTACCCCCCTCCACTTTACCAGACACTGGGTGTGGCCCTGATGAAGAAGTCGCGCCAATAGACGCTCGACGGGAAACTGTTGATGACCCAGCTCATCAGTCAGCGTTGGCGAGGGTCGGTGACCCATCGATCCATAGTCTTTGGTACGCCTTCAGCGTCCATATGTACCTCCGGTGCCGTACTACTCGTCTTCTTTGGCCGGGGGTACAGGTAAACCCCTCAAAGTCGACCGTGGCAGGGTTGAAGAATGGATTTAGTAAGCCTACGTGGAACACAGGATGTGTCTCATCTTCTTCGGACGGTTCAGCGTATAGGCTAAGCCTTTCTTGCTTATGTATGACCTTGAAAGGTCCAATAATGCGTTGACGCAGTTTGGTTTTATATACCGCAGACACTGCACGTGTCGGTAAATTCCTAGCGTTTAATAAAACCAAATCACCCAATTTGAACTCATGTTCGTTTTTCCTGCCTTTGAAATCCGCGTTTTCCTTCTGACATCCTGGCTTTTATCCATAGCGTCTTTGACGCGACGTAATACGTCAAAACGCGTTGACAGAAACGCTTCCACCTTCTTGCGCATCGCAACAGGGCTGATATCAGCCAAGCCTTCGGCTATCTCTCCCTCGCTAAGCCCTGATGTGGCGGAGAGTAGCGTTAGAGGAACGCGAGTATTAGCCAATCCATTCACATAGAATGGGGTGAAGCCTGTCGAGGCATGCACCGCGCTGTTCAACGCAAACTCTATGACAGGTAGCATCGCGCTCCAGTGCTTGGGTGTTTCAGCACAAAACTGCGACGCATATCGCCAATAACGCGGTTGACGCGTTCAGGCTGACCATCGGTCTGCGGATGATCCGCCGTGCACATGTCCAGTCGAGTGCCGAGCACTTTAGAGACGGACGTCCAAAACTTACCCGTAAAGCGGGGGTTTCTATCCGAGAAGATTGCCACAGGCAATCCGTGTTGTCGAAACACACGATCCATGGACAGCTTTGCTGTTCCTTCTCCATCAATGGAGTCCGGCATTGCCGCTAAGTGAGCCATCTTGCTCAGTCAGCCAACAAAGACCACAATCCCAGTGTTACCTGCCGCATCACGCGGTAGGCCAAACACAAAGTCCATACTAATGGACTGCCACAACCCCGAGGGTACAGGCAAACTCGCCAAAGACGCAGCCATACTCGGCTAGGGCTTCACCCTTTGACACGCACACTTCACATGACCCGCTACCCATGTATACAACTTAAGCTACTAATAATGTGTGCTCACCCAGCTGTAGAACTTTGCAAGACCTAAATGACACCAAGTGGCGTATCATGAGCCTTATAAAGTATCTCATACTTGCGGTACTCACCATGAGGCACCACAACACAAGGCTGGTCATCCGACCCTATACTATAGTACAACAGACCATCGGTCAGTGCATAACGATGTAATCTCGCACGATGACGTGGTGACTACTTCACTGTAGAGCTTTCAAACTTTGCGCTACCTAGCGCCTGCAGGATTGCAACACATGCCTTATTGCGTGTATACGCCACACGGATACGATCCGTTACTGACGAACTCACAACAGTGAGATGAGCAAGCTCATAGTCAGGTCTACGCGATAACGCGTCAGCCAAAACATTCTGTTTTCCCGGCTTATACTTCATCTCATAAGTTTTACTTCGCGAAAAAGGAGAGCCAACGATCGATTTACTGCGAGGCATGAGGCGACTGTGTCGCTGTGCGTAACGACACATGATCGGTATGGATCACAAACGGCTTCAAGGCAAACAAGATTATATCACGTGTTATTCGGACTTTCCACAATTATTGCATCGCCCGATCGTCTCGCAAAAGGACCATTCGCACTTCACTTCTCCACATTTTTAAACTGAACTGGTGCTCGACATCCAGTGTCAAAGTAACCGCGCATTCGATTTTTCGTTCCATGAACCCTGCGACCACTGCCTCTCCTTCTTCTTCTTCGTTTTTCTATCCGAATCAAACGCATTCTTCGACCGTTATCCATTCTGAATTTTTCCCGATCGCAGATTTTACTCGAGCTGGTCCGGCGCCCTGTCTAAAAATATCTGATTTGACCGATCTTCTTCCTCGGTCCTGCTCCTGGTCTTTTCACACGATCCCTTTATGTGAAGATACAGCGTCATCCCTGTCTGTTCACGATTCGACCACGCGATCACGGTCTGCAATTTCGAGTGATCCCCCATCGCTGCTTCCGAAAGGGCGAGTCTTTCATCCTTCTTTGAATCGGGCCACGTTGGACACTTTATTGGAATCTCTGTTGGACTGTTAAAAGCTCAGCAAGAGATGGCGGATCGTCATTGTAAGCTCAAAGATACCTAGCGATCTCAAGCGACAAGAGGCGATCTGCTGGAGAAAGATATTGCGCACCTGTTAAGGTCGGCGTCTTTGTTCGTACAATTTGTACAATGAAAAAATGACATACCTTAGTGTCATCTGCACGAAGCGACCCAATAGTCAATCGGGTTCCAAAAAGAATTGGGTGACGGCTTAATCAATTTCGAGAAGTCTAAAAATGCGCTTGATCTGGCAAACACAGCCCGTCGCGTGGATCGAGGAACTTTACAACGCCAATTGGCTGATTTCGAAGATCGGTTCAAAGGCATATACGATCAAAAAACGCTGGTCCCATTCCAAGCGCAAAATCGAGAAGTCGCAGGCCGAAATAACCAATTTGCAGTCCAGATGTGATCGGCTGCTTTACAAACTCGCAAATCGAGACGCCAGTCTTAAAACGTCTAAAGATCTATTTTTACGTAGAGAGGCAGAGCGGGCGGGATGAAGCAATCCACGATCACGACATACTCTGTGATCAGCTGGCAAATCTGGCGTGGACTTTTCCGCAGCTTTATTCTCGATTAGCTTTTCGTGCACCGAAGCGGAATTGAGATCGTCGACTCCATCGTCCCAGATCGTGCGTTCGAAGGTACCCAGGGCTGATCTATTTGGAGAGGCTTTCAGTGACTCGTATGGCCGTGTCAGCGTCTCCAGCGACACCCGTGAGATCGCGAAAGACATTCCTCGCCTGATCTCTACTGCCAGCATCGTCCGTTCAAGGTGTCTCGCGATCGGTAGATCCCTAAATACCGCGATCGAGTCCTACGATCTTCCTTCGATGTGATAATGTGGTCAGTTAGGCGAGTCAGCTTGATCAGCGTCGCAGAGCTGCATTTTGGTCTCTTCAAGCCCCATGAATATGTTTTCACGATCTAAGCAGGGTGTGCTTCGATTGCCTTCTGATTTTGAGTGGGACTTAGACCAAGAATTTCGCGCTTTATAGCCCTTAACAAGCTGATCGCACCGATCATGTTTCGTAAATATGGGCAATTAAAAAAAAGCTTCTCACTCTGTAGGATGACTTCTTCCATCACCCTATGCAAGCCTTGTGGAAATCTACTCATGTATTACCGATCTATACTGAGCAGCGGTGGAATGATACGATCGGGAATAGTAACGAGTGAATACAACGCCGATCACAATCGGTGGGTCTTCCAGAATTGAAGAATCATTTACCCGGTGTCGACTTGATCCGCTATCGAAGAACTTGTATGTTTCCTTGATACTTGATCCGCCTAAGGCCAGGACACAGTCAACATCATCCGTCGCTGTAAGCTCAGCGCTGCCTTCAAGGCAAACTTTCTTCAGATGTCTTGGCTTTCCACATTTGTAGCACGTGCGCACATCTCGACGGTCCTTGCAATTGACTACTCAGTTCTTGTGGTAATCTCAACGCCCATTGTCGACGGTGTTATCCACGTCCTTCCCGACATTCATCCCGCGTGTTTAAATCTCAGTACACTGCGCGAAGTGCGCAAGATCTTTCGCCAATCGCAAAGTGTCTATGCGCGCGAGGTTCAACCTCACCAACATTGACACCTTCATACTAGGGTTAGCATAATGCACAATGTTGTTTTAAACTAGGTTCTCGGCACCTCTAAACTCTTTCCACACCGCCACCAAGTACAGGTAATGCTCTGTCAAGATTTTTGTAGGATCTCTCAGGAGCTGTGTGTGCTATATAGATCGCAAATAAAGTAGTATTTAATATGGTCCTGTCTTTTAACTGCTTTACTCTATCTTAAACCCGAACCCTGATTCTTGATTCTACTTGTCGAGGAACCGAGAGGCCAGTCTACTAAGAAAGGACCAGGGTCCACCACGTAGGACTAAGGTCCACCACGAAAGACCAGGGTCTACCAAAGAGGGACCAGAACCAACCTCGAAAAGACTGGGGTCCACGTCGAGGAACCGCAGTCCATTGGACTAACCGCGGTTCATCCCTCCGAATGGAGCACGTTTTAACCATACAAAATTCTCATCCAACGGTCGTTCCCCGTCCCTTTTAGCGCCCCGTCTCTCTGGCCCTTACCAAATGGTCGCTTCTCCTTGGTGGGTCCCCTTCTCACCAGTCCTCTGTCCTACCGATTCTTAAAACGCTTCACCATACATAATCCGTCTTACAAATCTATTGCCATACGATAGAAATATGGTAAAGCGCTGTAAAATGCGGTAGCAGTAAATCAAATAGAAAGGGGCCCATTATAAAAAAAGCGATAATTGGGCGATGGACCATAGATAAAGGGCGTGAAAAGGAGGAACTATCGTTGAATGGAAATAATCCGCGGTCAAAGCCGGCTGGTTGGCCACCAATCAAAGACGTTTGCTAATCGCGGACTCTCAAGGTAAATTACGGTCCTTCAAGGTCGACCTGCCTGCATTATGTGCTCAACCAGCCGATAGGGTTTCGCACCGACGCCAATATCCATTTAAGGGTCGCAATCATAATCGGCAGCTTTGCCTCACAACGACAAAGTCTCTGCATAATTGCTAAGGCTCAACAAAGTTACCGTCGCCACGCCGCAACGAGCTTCAGTATTCGGCAGCCTGCTGACTTCTTCGACGCGAACTGTACGTAAACAGATGAAGGAGTTCTCTCTAAAACTGTTACTATCAGAGAACAATTTTTCTTCGTCTTGTGTTAAGCGATCCTCATTTCTGTAGACAGTTCAATCCCGGTTTCCGGTATAATGTCTACGTTTTCGCTCACGGTAAAAATCAGAGGCACCAGAAAAAATAGGCACGCGCACCATTGCGGTGGGTTTGCTATCTCCAACATGCTGAGGTGATCGTCACTTACCAATTCCGCCTAGACTACTGCCTAACGGATGACATAAGTGATTCTTGACCTGTACGCCATGGTGGTCTCATAGTAACGATGTGTTTATTATTGTTCGATCGCTTACCAGATTCCAACCATCCGCATTCTAGCCAATGACTTCGGCGAGATTGTCAACCGAATGTAATTATTATATAAGTCGCTTGATAGTATAACATGATTCGTAACTAGTAGGCCAGCAGAAATCGATCATATTGCAAATCGCTTTCCCACTAAAAAAGCGAGCCGGAAGCATGTCTTCAAAGACTAAGTTAAACGTGCACAGGTGCTTGTAGTATTTTACAAACGACTGAATCTTGTTTTGACCTTCATGGCGCAAGTGAAAATGTCATTGGGTGTGGTTGGTGGCCACACCATACGAATCAAAGCTGACCGTGGAAAAGCACAATTTTGATACTCTTTGACCCCGCACAAATACAACCCGGGTTGCGCAGTGGGTGGACCATGAAACACAAAGTTGCGTGCGTTCAGACTCTCGACCGTCTGCGTAGCTTAATGTTATAGCAAATGCAGCCAATTTACCTGAAGCCAAGGCGCCATAGCCATGAGTGTAATGTCGATATGTTGCTTGACGAAGAGTTGCTACGACAACCACACTTAACCTTGGCGAATGAAGTCAGTCAGGTTACGCATTCCTTAGACTCGTTACACGTGATGTTAAAAGCTGCGCTGTAGTTTAGGAATCATCTAAAGACATTGTCAATGGGGTTGAGTTGATGAGCGTCTGTGCAGCGTGTTCGTAAGAAGGTTGGAAGTACAAGAACAGGCGTGGAATGAGAGGGACGTGAGAAGCATCGCAATTTTGCTTCCGACACAGTACGAACCGGTTCAACATCGACTGCTGCCGCTTCACCACTGTCCAGCAATCGACGAGAGACGAGAAATCATCAATGTTTTAGCCACCAAGAGCCGGACACGAAGTGTCATCGCACGTTTGCACCACATCTTGAAGCGTCATAGAAGCGCTGGTCGAAAGATTCGACGATAGTTTACCGACTGGCGACTGATCTAACGGGATGCCTAGATACTTCACCGTCTCGGAACGACCGAGCAAGCGCACTCCGACAGTCTTCTCATTTTGGCCAGTCAGATCTTTCGTGCTTAGCCAAAATAAATTGTGCAGTCTCACAAATGCTCACTACTACTTCAACATACAGTCGCGTTTCTCTCACTCACTTCCACAGTTGAGGTCCGCATATCACTCTTTGCCTAACTTTACCAATATACACCTCATTCTTAACTAGCAACAAGCGTAAAACTTTGCCACACTTGTCCGACGATCGACTGCTACAATGTCGCGCGTGCAGATGAGCGCCCATTTATCAGAGTGAAACAATGCCATGAAGATGATGAAAGTGGAAGCACCTAGCGAGCATGGCATCATCGTCGGCAGTAAGATGAGTTGACTAGAGAAGCACTGTGCCCATAGCCTGATGGAAACTCGATCACGGCTTTCACTCAAGCTGTTGCATTCAACTTCGCTGAATGGTAGTCTTTCTACCATGTTATTATGAGCGACATGTGCTGGTGGACTGTCAATCTGATAGTCAGCTCACCTTGCTACCGGCGATGATGCCATGCTCGCTAGGTGCTTCCACTCCCATCATTTTCATGGCATTGTTTTTGCCATGAAGATCGATTTCTTGATGCTTCCTTAAAGTGTCCACATTACCACAACATTTTCATGATTGGTATTAAGGTCCGAAGAGGGTCGCATACGGTTTAATATTGCGATATGAAACACTTCCGTTGTGTGAGTCGCTTCAACGAACTTAATTAGTAATAGATAAATATTACTAATTAAGGACATCATATAGACATCATATGTTGTGAATTCTTTTTCAATATTCAGTATCCAACTCATTTTGTAATACGATGACACTCTTGCAATAGTTGAGACAAAAAAGAAAACTTTTTGCAACGCAGTGATGAATTCAATAACTATCTTTAGCCTTGTAAGCGTATAGAAACTATATCAAATAATATTTGTGACGCGTGCTGTATCAATGTGTCGCCGTTAAGTTTAAATCGGAAAAAAGATAGAGCTGCAACATCAAGTCGAGTATCCTGTTTGATTCTCTCTTATCCTACTTCAATCAAGTATTAACACATCGACAATATCCATCTATCAAAGTAACAACTGCTTGGTCTTGTTCCATCTAACGTCATCTTCGGACTAAAATCAAATAAATCTTGCTTCCTATAACCTTGCTTTATAATTTTGCTAGCTTTGACGAAGAAAAGAATACGATTATGAGATTTTACTACTCGACTAGTAACCAAATGAAGAATGTGTCGATCTCGGACCATGTTCCAGTTGGAGCGGTCATTGGCAAAGGAGGTAGTTTCTGTTGAAGATCGGGATGAAGAGTCACGATGTGCGGCACGACATGTCAGATCAAGTTGGTGTCGGCGACTGTGCGCATGTGTATAAGAGGATAGTCGACAGATGAAGGAATTGCAAACATGGGTGAAGAAGCTTGCAGTTACCAACAGACAGGAAGCGCGTCATCGGAGTGGTGGCGAATGGTAGCGCAGCGACAGTAAGTCGACCAAGTAAGAGCGGCAGATACAGAGACATAGTGTGCGAGATAGCAAGCAGAATAGCTAGGACATAACGGCACAGTTTGAATATCAGTTTCCTTTCTACTAGTGCAAGCTCAACATTGGCTAACAGTTTTTGCAATGCGCTTCGTGCTAACATAATGTTCGTTGCAGTGTAGATGATAACGATCGAAAGGTGACACTGAAAGGGTCGACAAGTTCTCTTGAGAGTGCGGAAGACAAACTCGTGAAGTTGTTTTATCAATCACGACCGGTATGCCTGGTAAAAAGCGCGCCTTTGATGTTTCAGTGCGTGACGGGCCAACCTATTGGTGGGCATTCCAAAAGGACGAAGAGGTTTCGGATAATATGGAAATTAAAGAATATCCGTATCGTCTTCACGAGCAGTGGAGACTGACAGTCTGGATTAAGGAGTTCTGCGAAGACGATACAGCCAATGTAATGGTTTGTCTTCTGAAGACTCCGCCCGATTTGCTGGTGAAGCTAACCGTAGCATACGGAAATTGTGCTTCATGCTCAAGTCAATACGCTGTGAGAGTTCAACTATCGCGTGGCCAGAGTTACAAAACTTTCGCAAAGGTAACGACTTTTTGTCGTGCTGGTCCAATTGCTGTAGACGAATGTCGCCTGTTATCGTAAATTTAATGGACGACCTCGATGAGTGAATGGAGAGGGACGCAGAAACGCGGCAAGTGCTGTCTGTGCATGTTGATTTCAAAGGCAACCGTTTTGACCTTAAATACCATCTTTTCCGTGGTCAATGGGAGCTGCGCAACGCGAACCGAAAACGCAGTGTACTCGGCAGATCTGACTTCATTTTGAACAACGATGTTTCATTCCGCTTGCGCGCTGTTACACGCGAAAAAATCTCGAAGAAGGAAGCGGCTGACATCATTCGCTACCTCAATATCTCAATCCCGGACAATGGTGACTTCTATCGCACGGACGTCACTTTACGCAACACAGCCACGACAGGAATACAAATCGATTCGTTCGAAGCAAAGTCGAAAGTTCACGTGGAGGCAAACGGTCTTTGTTTCTGTATCTCCTACTTGGACTTACGTCAAGATGGATTTCGTCTGGAATGTCGTTTATTAAAATTAGAGACAGCAAAGCTGGACGATGAGGACAATGAAGCTCAAGTGCTACTGAAAAAGGTGTTGCAGATGTTGGAGTATAAGCCATGAATGAAGTAGTTATAGATGTTGCAACCTAACTAACTTAACGTAACGCAAGAAAACTTATTTTGGGTCATGCAATGCATTGTGTTGTAATGATTTTGCTATTTGTTCCAAATAAGATGGCCCTTACAACGCAACGTCATTAATGTAGCTATATCGGGATACACAGGGGAATTCGTACGTATGTTTGTTCAATCGGAATGACGCATTTCCCAATTTGTCGTGCTCCGACTTAATTTGAAGCTCATTATGTTGATCATTACAGTGGTCGCAGCATCGTTTTCACTATGCTCAGCATCTCCCAAGCTGACTATGCTAGACATTCCTCGTGTCCAAGATCTTAATCATTCACTGCAGCACGTGGCCTTTGGCTCGTGCAATGATCAGAGCTTTCCGCAACCCATGTGGTCTACTATTGCAGCACATGAACCAGAGCTTTGGATCTGGATGGGCGACAATGTGAGTACTAGCGACTGTAAATTAACGTTGTGTTTGTATTTTTGTGTGAGATTACGAGCTTATTGCAATTGTGTTGTACTCTTTGTGAAGATCTACGCTGATATGAAGGAACTAGGGGAACCACGTTCATTTCTCATACCACCACGCAAAATGTTCGTGGAGGCTCCTCGTGAAGAGCTTGTTCGACGATACAAGTGCGTCTATACTTGGCTGACTGAGATGCTCTTGAAACGTGGAGACTAACAGCGACTGATTTGTTGTTTATAGCAAGCTAATGGCCAATGAAGATTACAAAGCGTTTGTGAACCGCACGCCGATCATTGGTATTTGGGACGACCACGACTATGGAATCAATGATGGCGGCAAACTGTACTCGAACCGAGAGGAAAGCCAGCAGGTATTTTTGGATTTCATCGGAGAACCTGTGGATTCACCCCGTCGCAAGCAAAAGGTTGTTACTGTGAAGCAATATTTTGCAATTTGCTAGCCTGAATGTATTTGTTCCTAACTGTGATGGTTATGGTAGGGCATTTATACGTCGTACACTATTGGATTTGATGAAAAAACTGTTAAGTTCATTCTCGTCGACAACCGGTACGGTAATCGTATTTGTTGTTACGAAAAGTTCTTGGAAGGATGTTGCGTCCACTGACAGGTTGTATATTTTTCGTTGCAGGTATCACCGCGACTCGTATGGCACGAAAAACGGCACGCTTCTCGGAGAAACTCAGTGGAAATGGCTTGAAAATGAACTTATGACATCGACTGCAGCCTTCAATGTGATCGTGTCAGGAGTTCAGATTCTTCCTGGTGACCGTTATCCGGTTGCTGAGTGCTGGGGCCGCTTCCCGAGCGAGCGCGAGCGGTTACTGAAGTTGGTTTTGGCCTCGAAAGCAAAAGGCGTCATACTTCTCAGGTTTGTAACAGGGTGAACTAATGCATTTGCAGTTATCACGGGCTAACTATTGTTTTTGTTGTGCGTGTTTCTATTTAGTGGCGATGTGCACTTCTCTGAGATCAACCAAGTCGTGTGCTCGAACGGAGTAAATAAGATCACTGAAATTACCAGCTCCGGGCTGACTCACAGCTGGGTACGTGTTAGTCAGGCTACACTCATTATTTGAGAACTGTTCATTTTACATTCTTTTTGCGTTACCTGTCGTTCATTTTTAGATGGAATTTCACGTACCATCGATAAAGTATATTATGGCCTTGATGTTTACGTACGCCAATCTTGTGCTGCCGTGGGAGTTTCGTCCGACGCAAAAATCGTTTTACGGTCATCTCAATTGGGGCTCTATCGATTTCGATTGGCAGCACACGCCACATCCTGTTGCAACGGTGAAGACCCGTGGTGCAGATGATCAAGTGAAGCTTGAGTACAGCTTTGAGGCGTTGCCATTTTACTCAAACTCCCCGGAGCAAGATGCCATCGAGTGTCAAGCCCCGCGCCAGATTCCGAACTGGCAGCGCCTCGCTTGGACCGGTCTGTTTGTTGGTGTGGTCATTGCTTTTTTGCTTTGCATTCCTTTGAACGCGCTTGTTCTTTTCTGGTTGGCATGGTTCTTTATTAAGAAGATCTATACGACAGCTTCGTATGGTGCAGCAAAGAAGCAAATCGACAGCAAGAAGAATGTTTAGTTGTACAACTGAGTTTGGATATCTCGGAACAACACGAAATAGACCAATTCTGTTGTTTGCTCTCCGAGCAAAGACACAAAGACCAATTCGATTAGAAATACGGCGTAGCAACACCATTGTCGAGTTTTCGTAGAGGTTGGGGCTAGATGTAAGTCGACAAGTGATTTCGAGCCGTGACCATTCATTCATACACAAAAACGTAATCGCACCATGAATCATTTCGAGGCAGTATTGTTTAATGTTGACATTGTTGATGGAGAAGACATTGTATCTTTTGGTTTGGGTCAAAGCATCAGCGCTAGAACAATGCCATTCAAGAAGAATCAAACGTTAAGACAAGTGCTTGTTGAAGCCCAACTACATTGAAATAAAAATGCATCGAGAGATTTAAGGCGGTACAGACCGTCACAAACTAGCAGGACATGTTCGATCCACAAACCAATGAATGAATGCATTTTTATGGGGTCGATTGATAGATGCTTCTACCTGATCGCGTGTAAAGTATTGTGTGCAAGTGACCATATTGAAGCGCATTTCTGCGAGAAACTACTAACAGGACTATCCAGTGTTCTACTAGACAATGCGTAGCGGGTATTTTCCTGTGTGTATGATGCAAGTACGCACCTTTGCGTTCCCGATATGTTCAATGTGCAAGTGTTTCGATTGTCATCACGACACTAACATATAGATGTAGACATACAGTAAGTGATCGCTATGTCCGCAACAGTGTTAAGCAACAGATACCGTCGATGCCACAAAATGAAAGAAATGTACATTTTCGCTGCTGATAGAATATCGATCTGACAAGCATAAGCAATGCCTTCTAGGTCAAGACAAAGCTTTACACAACGAAACACGATCATCCATGGCTCGCAAACTGCATCCATCGAGACCAGTCAAGTTCGCTGCTATCTTCCAAAATAACGGAGGACCAGCGCAAGGTAGTAAATGTCGACGGCAACTTGGCATGGTCGTGGGTAGCCTCAAACTGTTCTTTGCATGATTCGATAGTCCATTCATTCTCATCAGAATCGTGCTCTTCATCCGGTTCTGTGTCACACAAGCTCGGAACACACACACGAATGAGGTACTTGCACAAACTAGGCTCACCGACTTTCTCAATCATCACTTCGTTTGGACGGGACTGGCAACACGTGTACACCACTATAGTACTTCGCAGCTTGCCGTTCTCATCACAGTGTTGCCCACCAGCAAAGCGCTGAACGACACCTGTGGCATCAGCATCAGCATCTGTCTTCCGTCTTTCTGGCACAAACACACCCATACTCCATTCCCCGGAACGGGACCCGTCACTTTCCTCATGATACTGGCGAACCTCTTGCCCGTAGCATACCTCATAGGTCCACCAGCTAATAACAGTAGTCAGGCACTGACCTTCCAGCTCCTTTCTCACAATTTCGGCCTTTGATGCCACCTTTGTTGTTGAGGGTAGAGATTTTTCTGATGCGCGGTTGGTCGTAATAGACTCCATCAACTGCGTATTAATGCACTCTTCCACCTTTTCGTGGTAGAACACCCGTCTGCATTAATATTGACAGTATCAGTGGTAGAATAGAAAACAAGAAGTTTAGCGATAAGAGGCAAGATCCACCACACCGACACGACACAAACATACCCAATAGGTTTCTTGCATTCACTGCAACTAATGTCACGCCAGCTATAGTCGTCAAACATGGTCGCCTTCTTGGAAAAACCACTACGCTCCAGTCCTAGCACTTCTGTAAAGCCTGCAAGCTCAAATTCTTCCTAAAAATATGACAACAATCAATCAAAAGGTCGATGTCATAGATGCACAAGCAGTCGCACTTACTCTATTGTGGTCCACAAAAGTATAGAGCTGGACGTTATCGCCCAGTATAGGCTCGTGACGACTTTCCACAGCTTTAGACGTATCATGAAGGTCAATAAAATCACTACAATTACCAGTACAAAACAGTTCAGAAGCAGCAGAAAAGGTCGACATATCATGAAAAGGAAGAGTACACACCTCTTATAGGCGACTGGGGCACCGCATGAGCGACAGCGAACGATAACGTCGTCACTTTCCCATTCAATATCAATGTCGTGTTCATCAACATTTCTTGCTACATCACCATTATGCTGCTCTACTATCGCTTTGACTGCTACAAAGGCCATATAGAATAGCCCAAGCACGACAAATACATTACGTGGCATGACGATAATGGAGAAATTTGTAGTCTAACCCTTATTTTACAGACCATATTTTGGTAGCCTCACAATGACAAAAGTTGATACTTTTGGCTTATAAATTAAAACTTCAATATAAAGTCATCGCGTTTTAGGCTCAAACCAACGATTGACAGACCTTCACTACAATTTCTTGAGTTTGCATGGGTTATCTTGCTTGCAGTTGCTGATTCATTCATCTTCAGGCATGCTCTTCTTCTTCATCTTCATCTTCTTTGTCTTTGTCTTAGCCATTTGGGCCTCTTGCCACTCGTAGTATTGGCTTATACGAGCCATCTCACCGCCTTCCCATTTTCTCCATACTATACCGGCACTCACAGCAAGAAAAAGACCAGTTATAATGTCCTTTACCGGAGATTTCATGACGAAAAACACTGCGCGCAGTTAGTTGTTACTACTAATTGTAACAATGTGAGAATTCTGTCAATTTGTGGATTGAGTACAACTTTTGGATCGAGGGACTTAAAAATTGATATCGTCACAAAAAATAGGTCAGTCATTTTGCGTAAATCTTCACAACAATGGGGCGAGGGCAAGCAGGTGGTGCGCAGTCAAGCTCTGCTCGCGATATGAAGATGTTTCTGCGCAACCGCATGCGGCATGATCACTATTATATACTTTCATCTGCTTCTGTGCTTGTAGTAGTGCTCTTTGTCTCTGCGTTCTTGCAGTTTTATACGTCTGAAGACCACGTTTATCGACTTGATGTAGCGGACGCTGCACTAATGGACCGCGTCTTCCGTTCTGGTGAGCCCTGGGTCGTGCTATGCTCGAGTCCAGATGATGTTTTGCCTGAGGTCTTTGACAAGGTATCGCCTCGACTGGCAGGAAAGATCTTTGTGGGTGTTTTGGATTGTAAACAGAAGCTTCTAGCGTCGGGAAAGTCGGTGCTAAAGCGTTACGGCATCAAGACGAGCATCACGCCGACGGTCTTTACGGTAGCAAACGGAGAAAAGCCCAAGCAAGTTTTCCTAAAGTATTTGCAAACCTCTGCAGCGTTGGCGAAGTATGTCAAGGCGCAAACTAAAAAGACCATGCAGCAAGTACAGAACTCGGCACAATTAGAGACTCGTTGTCTGTCGAGACTTACTTGCGTGCTGTTTCTACGAGGTCAAAGGTTCCAACCCTATGAAAAGCAGTGGATCGATAAGCTCATGCGCAAACACCGCACACTGAGTTTTGCCTGGATCGATTCGGCGAGCTTGAAGCTGTCGATTGAGAGCATGTTGCCAGATGTTGAGCGTGGTGAGCATCGCTTGATACTGTTCCAGAGACAGCACGACTCGACTACACACAAGACGGTGCTAGCGGCAAAGGCGTACCGTGGTGGTGTCTTGGATGCAACGTCCGTAGGAATGTTTTTGGCCAATCACGTACAGGGAGATGATTCGCTTAAACCACTTACAAAGTCTCCCAAAGTCCTGCATCGCAGAAAAAAAGTTCAGACTTTACCTTCGGAGCAGGGAGATAGCGAGCACGGACATACGAAGCGTAGGCACCATCACCGCCACAAAGAACACGGTGCAGAAGAGGAGAAGGGCGATGAGTATTACTTCCCTCAACAAGTCGAGCCAGAAGCGGACGGAGAGACGACGACCTCAGTCGAACTCGACGATGCAGAAAGTGAAGTAGAGGTGCTGAACCTTGATGACGAGTAAATGATCAGCATATAGCTGTGTACGTTGCTGACAGTTGAAGACAGCCACGTCGCGTAGAGCCGAAAGAGTGACGTTGTCTTATTTAACATAACACACGACGCATTGATTTTTTCGTATGTTGCTTATCGTTTCGTACTAGCTGCAACAATTGCATAAATTGCCGAATAAGAGCTAAGTCTTCTTGGTTGCCGCTGTTCGGATCGACTCTGTTATGTAAAAGGGTGTGTGTGCTGCCTTTGGTAAAGTCCTCAAACGACTCATCCACATCCTATGGACTCCCTGTCGAACAAATGACAATGACACCACACTTTGCATGGTTAAGGTTTGTAGAGCAACAAAGAACATCTAGTACATATACATCGTCTTGACCCAAGAGTCCCCTAGATGAGCTACTGATTTTTATGTCCTTATCTTTCTCAGTTGTAACCGTTAGGTTTCTTGGAGCACTCTCATTGATAAATGCTTGCTTATGAGAGGGTTCCACAATTGATGCAAGACGTCGAATTTCCCTAATGAAAGCTGTTGACGCTTGCTAGTACGGCATCTGTCCAACAACTTGCAACACACGTAGCCCCATGACGTTCAATATGTTTTAATTTCAGTCCAGTTAGTAACGACTAGATGGTAATACATTGAGATGTAGCAAACAACTCACCGGTGCACCATTATATGACGCATTTTGTTTTATCATATTTCAGGCTACATACTTTCTTATTGAGTGCTGCAAGCGCTTACTTTTCATACGGAATACCGATCTAGTTGATCATAAGATTCTTCTAAAGCAGTAGGCATTCCTTGCATATTTGACGCCGCTTTCTTGGTTGAATGGAAGTGCTCAAAACGGAATCGAGTCAAGCCTCCTGAAACATCAAAGTTTGGTCGCTCTTGTCGAAATTTAATGCCTGAGCTCTCAATCGAATACCTACGACCGCAACTCTCCATGCTTTTTGTCGTCTGCTGCAATGACAATAGCCAGTCTGATGGAGTATATTCCTTGAGACTGATATAGCCATCGTGTGACTGCGGTGGCTTTCCGATGAATTTGATGAAAGCATGGCAAGTTCTGATATTCGGGTGGTTTTCAATCCATTCGAGCAATACCTGAAACTTTAGGCTGCGATCATCCAGCACAGCCTTTGTCGATGATGATCGTTGCAGTATACCCTTCAACGTCGGAGATATGAATTCCTTTGCAGGAAATGTAGGCAGCACTGCTTTGTTGCCCTCTGTAGCCGCAACCACATCCCGAACTTGCTCGAACAATAGCAGGAAGTCACTATAGCGTCTCAGAATAGAGTAGTGTTTGACCGATGTGGTTATCGTCGAGGCATCACTGGACCTGTCGTCGTCACTGGAGCTGTTATCGCTGACGTCTTCGTCGATAAACGTTGATAGCCGTACTTCTTCGTACGCGGACACGTTGATGCGGTAGTACCACACGTTTCTAAGTGTAGCCTGCGAGACACTGTCGATAATGAGTTTCCGTCGAGGCCATTGCGTGGTCTTGAACAATAGATTCTCTGCGTAGTTGCTCATTTCGCTTAGTCTGAAAGACAAAGGCCGAATGCACTGCACAGATAATATTAAACAATAGCTACAACCACTAGGCCCGAACCAATACCAACGCCAACCAACCAAGTCAACAGAACAATGAAGTAGTAAACGTCTATTTTTGGGTGACACATTAGTCGTAATCTCATTTCAACAGACGAACATACGAATGACGTGATACAATCAATACCTTTGATGAGTGGACTGTGTATTGTCTGTCGATTCCATTTTGCAGTTTCGACTTGAACTATCAGTGCTATTGCCGATACAATTCTTGCACCCTTGACCTTCGTAAGTGGACAAGTAAGAAGTAAACGAAGTAATGCAAAACATGTGAAGTGCTTTATGCAGGATACGCACATAATTGCGTGAAACTCCATGTGAGTTACACGTCGATGCTGATCATAGACATCTTTCTAAACCGCTAGAAACTCATAATGAAATCACAACGCAGTCAAATTTTGGCCGAAGCTTTTGCTTCAACAGCGCGTAAACTTGGTTTGCTTCTGCCCTTCTGCTAACCGACGTGTGATCATTTGTATTGATGGTGACGTGTTCTATGGTAGCAGCTAAAACACAGAGCAAATCTAACTCGGCACCATTACTTAAGTCACACTCAAGTCAACAGCACTAAAGATCAATTTGCCGCTTACAACAGCAATGCTTGCAAGGCATAGGAAGGTAAGCAGCTTAAGCACGTCTGCATTACAAAGTGCGATGGTAAGCAACTAGCACAATTGGCGACAGTGTTGCCCTCGACCACCAGTCACATTGTAGTTAGCCGTTCCTTTGTTGCTTGTCTCTGCCGTAAAATCAGCCAGAAACCTGAAGCCGCTCCCTATGTTTTTGATATCTATAGCCAGTATTTACTTAACATGCCGGGATTTCCAACTACAGCGTAATGACTGATGGAACCGTGATGGAAAACTCACTTGTCAGAGAAATTGCCTGATGTGAGCATGCAGCATTGTAGCACCAGTAAGATAATCCATATTATACAGAAGATGCACCTAATAGTCAGTTATAATGCGTTTCATTTGAGCCTTGAATCACTTGCGAGGTTTATTAATTCCTGAGATTTGGTCACTTTCACTGTTTTTGACAACAAATTGGACTCTTTCCATTCAAGACGGCCCATTCTGCTCGGAAAAATAAATGCAGTAGAAAAAAGCTTAATGCATGACAAACACGTCATTGCAGCACCCCATCAAGCAAATAGCAGGATTTGTAGTGCTGATATATTTACAATGCATTTATCTTCAAAGTGCGGCTCTTGAATTATACTTTGTCGCAACGATCCGCTACTATCAAACAAGATAGAAACTCTCAGTCAAAGAATCATAAATAAGACCGTGATCAAATTGCAGTGGTCATATCGCCTTTAGAGTCAAAGCATCAGCCAAGCTGAAATCCCACATCATGGTTGTCCGTCCTTACGACTGACTACTCTTGCTATTTTGCTTGAAAAGAAGCCAATACAAATTCTCACATACATTCTCAACCCCATTTTTAGCGTATCCAACCGTGCCTATCTATTGAGCTGGATCGGTATCAAATCTCTGCCGCGAATCAGATACAAAGCGGGGAACGATGACCACTGTTGCTCTGTATACCACATACAGTTTACAAGTGTAAGGATCTTTACTTGCTAGCCGTTGGTTCTCGAACCTCATCCAGATCCGCGAAAGTGCTCGCTCAACCAAACATTTCAAATTTTGCATCCCTTGCCATAGGACGGAAGGTCTTGTACCATCAAATTCAATAGAAATAACCCATGGCTGAAGCTTTTGAAGCATACGCCTATGTAGTAAGTGCAGGTGTCTTTGGCATCCTCTTTGCGGCTTACCTGTTCTGGGAAGTATCCAAAGTTAAGGTCACTCGTCGTGGTGATGGTTATGCATTACTAGCATCTGATGTGCGTCATCAAACGGCTGACCGTTTGTTTGAAATCTATTGTGCTATTCAAGAGGGCGCTCGTGCTTTCCTGTTGGCTGAGTACACTCTGTGCTTTGCCTTTATTATCGTCTTTGGTGGCGTAGTGCTTGTACTTACATCATTTGTCAACAAGGATAGTCAGCGATTTGACTGGCTTTTCGGCACCTTAAACGCAACGGCATTTGCTGTTGGTGGTCTTACGTCGATGGCTGCTGGCTACATGGGCATGATGGTAGCTGTGTATTCAAATGCTCGTACCACGGTCTCTGCCATGAAGGAAGGAGCCCGCGGCTGGCGTGATGCTTTTAACACGGCCTTTCGTGCTGGTGCCGTTATGGGCTTTGGACTGAGTTCCATCGCTCTCTTGGTGCTATTCATCTTGATCAAAGCCTTTGAAACTCAATACCCATTGTCGACCGATTACAAAAAGCTATTCGAGGCTATTTCAGGCTATGGACTCGGTGGTTCCTCTATCGCCATGTTTGGCCGTGTCGGTGGTGGTATTTACACCAAAGCTGCCGATGTCGGTGCCGATCTTGCCGGCAAGGTCGTGGAAAACATTCCAGAGGATGACCCACGCAACCCCGCTACGATTGCTGACAACGTCGGTGACAATGTTGGTGATGTTGCTGGTATGGGCTCAGACCTTTTTGGCTCGCTTGCTGAGTCGACATGTGCGTGCTTGGTAATTTCCACGCAGAGCCCTGAGATCATTGCTGCTGGCTGGCCTGCTGTTCTATTCCCTCTGGTCATCACGGCTACAGGTATCTTTGTGTCCGCCATTGTTAGTTTTCTCGCTACCAATGTGTGGCCCGTCAAGAAGGAGAAGGACGTTGAGATTGTGTTGAAGGTGCAGCTGTTTGCCTCTACTCTTCTCATGACCGTCCTCATTGTCCCAGTTTCCATGTGGCTTCTACCGTCCACCTTTTCGATCGGTGGGTCGTACACGGTGACCCCCATTCGTGCCTTTTACTGCGTTGCTGTCGGCCTGTGGGGTGGCTGTATTGTCGGCTTTGTGACTGAGTACTTCACGTCACACAGCTATCACCCTGTGCGCGAGGTTGCCCAGGCTTGCGAGACTGGCGCTGCTACAAACATCATCTACGGCCTTGCCCTCGGTTACAAGTCGGCTATCATCCCAATCACTATCATTTCGATCGCTGTGTATGTTGGCTTTTCGATTGCTGGTATGTACGGAGTCGCTCTTGCTGCTCTTGGTTTTCTTGGCACGCTTGCCACTTGCTTGGCTATTGATGTGTACGGTCCAATTTGTGACAACGCTGGTGGCATTGCTGAGATGGCTGAGCTGCCTGCTGAGGTGCGTGACAAGACTGATGCTCTCGACGCTGCTGGCAACACGACTGCGGCTATCGGCAAGGGTTTTGCTATTGGTTCCGCTGCTCTGGTTTCACTGGCTCTGTTCGGCGGCTTTGTGACCCGTATCGAGGAAACGTCTATCAACATCCTATCGCCTATCACGTTTGCTGGTCTGTTTATGGGTGCCATGTTGCCGTACTGGTTTACCGCCCTGACGATGAAGTCGGTTGGTGTTGCTGCTATGGAAATGGTGAAAGAAGTCAAGCACCAGTTTGCCACGATCCCCGGTCTTCTTGAGGGTTTGCCCGGCCACGGTCCTCCGGACCACGCGCGCTGCATCAAGATCTCGACGGACGCATCTCTTCGTGAGATGATTCCACCTGGACTTCTTGTGATGCTATCCCCCATTGTTGCCGGAACTTTCTTTGGTGTGCACGCTGTGTCCGGTCTACTTGTGGGCAGTCTGACCTCAGGTGTACAGTTAGCCATTTCGCAGTCAAACACGGGTGGTGCCTGGGACAATGCAAAGAAGTTTGTCGAGAAGGGCTGCGTGTCAATTGAGGACAAGGAAGGGAAGCTCATTGTGCAGGGTAAGGGCAGTGCTATCCACAAGGCCGCTGTTATCGGTGACACTGTGGGTGATCCGCTGAAGGATACTTCGGGTCCTGCCCTCAACATTCTGATGAAGCTGATGGCTATTATCTCGTTGGTGTTCGGAGACTTCTTCAAGAGCATTAACAACGGCCGTGGTCTGCTGAATGTGCCTTCCGGTGTTTTGTCAGAGGCTGTTGCTGCCCCCCGTTGCAGAGGTTGGCACTCCCCAGCTTTAAGCTCGTATCGGCTATAAACATTGCAAACATGCAATGTGGGTGTACGACGAAGAAGGATGGCTTGCTCTGTCAAGAGGGACAAAGAGAGAAGAGGAGATAGGAGTATAGGACTACGCGTTTCTGTCATCTGGTCATTTTTTCATAGTAAACTGTGCACATCATAAGCTGCTGATTGTAGTCAACATTTAACTGTAGATTGCATAATAGAACTTGATGGTGCACAAATCGACTATGAACGTTTATTCTTATTTAACAACAATAGCGACATGAATAGATCGTAAGAGCAACTTTATATATAGCCCAATCAAAAGCTCTTTATAGTTACTAAACTACATCTCGAGGCTGAGATCTCTACTGACGTGGCACAAAATTACATTTTTGTCACAAGACACCAATTATCTTCAGCTCGAACCTGAGTGATTCATCTAATAATGTTACCTACACGAAAGGGCCGCAGTGGTCATTCCGAGTCAAGTTGGCTGCTTCTTCCCAGGTTCTACGTGTACGTCGGTGTTTTGGCCATCTTTATGGTAGGAGCGCTTTTTGGTGCGGGCTACTACCAGATGAGCGGTGGTCACAGCGTCATGACACACTTTGCGTCTCCAAAATCGACGGTGCTGGTCACTGGTGGCCTTGGTTTCATTGGAAGTCACGTGGTGGAAGACCTTATGGCCAATAATTTTGAGGTTTGCAGTTGTGCGCAGATTTAGTGGATTTAAGGCAAGGCTAACAGTGAAATGGGATTATTGTAGGTGGTTGTCTATGACGACATGAGCAATGGCAAGAACTTCAATCGTGGCACAGCAGCTGTATTGATCAAGGACATTACAGTGGTGGACGACTTTTCCTTCATCATCCACAAGGTGCATTGTAGTAATCGATCTTAGCTGCTTTCTGGTTTATCTTTTGCTGATGTAGTAAAAGAAAAGCAAGAAGGCAGCTAACTAACTAGTATTGAAACGAATTGATTTGTTGGTCTGACTTGTTTTGTTTGTTTGATTTGTACAGATTGACTACGTGGTGCATCTAGCTGCTGCGATTTCAGTAGAAGAGAGCACTCGTCTTCCTGAAAAGTACGAGCGTATTAATGTCGAAGGGTCGCGCAAAGTGCTCGAATGGGCTGCTAAGAACGGTGTCAAACGTGTTGTTGCCGCGTCTTCTGCTGCCACGTATGGCATCCCGCTGCCTGAGAACTTGCCTTTGAGTGAAGAGGTTGCCACCGGTGGCATTTGTGCCTACGCTACTACCAAGTTTCGGATGGAGAAGCTGATGCAGAAATATAACAAAGACTACGGTCTTCCGTCGACAGCGCTGCGTTTTTTTAATGTATTTGGGCCGCGCCAAGACCCGCACTCATCGTACAGTGGCGTTGTCTCCTGGTTCATGGAGCAAGCAAAGATCAATGGCACGTTGAAGGTGACCGGAGACGGCGAGCAATACCGCGACTTTGTGTACGTGAAGGATGTCGCACGTGCCATTCGCATTGCGATGCTCATGGAAGACGATGAATTCGACGTGTTTAACGTGTGCACGGGCACCAAGTCCTCTATTAAATCGATTGCAGAGCAAATTGTGGAGAAGTTTGAATCTTCTGCTGCTATTGCGCATGTTCCGGTCCGCTCTGGCGACGTAAAGGAGTCGGTATGCTCACCTGTGAAGGCAACTAACAAGCTAGGATTCACGGCATTATACGACTTTTCGGATGGAATTGGTGAAACGCGCGACTGGTTCTTGTCACAATAAGTGTGTTTTTGTATCGCATGAAACCTCATGTGCCCTTAGACACTCCGCCGTGTCAATTATGCATGTAGCAGGAGCTGGGACATTTTTCTTCCGTCATCGTGGAATGTATCATTCATTACAAAGAGTTCAATTTTTTCCGAGTTCATTCATGGTTAGCAGCAAGCAAGAAGACAAAGCACGAGCGAGCCGCCCATCAGTTCAGAAAGTAGTGGAGATGTTCAGAGAGATAAATTTGAATACCCTTGGATGAGAATGAAGTGCTCAGTGAAAAATGTTGACCACTCAATTGCTCTGTCTCCTCCCTCCCCCCCATCTCACCGGCTTAACAAATGAGCGATTGCCAAAAGCACGTGATCATCTTTTGTTGTGTGGTCGAAAAGAGAATAAGATATAGAAAAGGTCCTGAAGTACAAAAAAACGAACAAACAGGGTTCTAGGGTTCGGACCAGACGGCTTGCTCGTCCATTCGATCACCAGCGTTGTAAGCCAATTTAGCAGTTGACTAGTAGTTGCGCACCATTGCAAGTGGAAGAGTCATTAAGAAACTGTAGATTGTCCATCTCGTTTGCTGAGACGGGTTTTCTCCGTTGCCCCATCGCGATTATTCATGTAAACCATTACATGGTTTAAAATGAGATGAAGCAAATGCACATATATCTGACACGATGCATGCGATATTTCGCTAATACTTGATCAGTGCTTTCTCATCGCTTCTCCGTGTAAAATGAAAAGACTTTACCATTAGTCCCACTACTGAGTCTGTAACCGCTATGTTTTGTCCTTTCTGCTCTCACACAACTGCAGAGAGGCGGACCCATCCCATTTTTCAACAAAAAAACGTCTCTACAGTTCTTGACTTGAGTTTACTATGGTACCCATTCTCAGACGAAAACAATAAGACAGAAAATTGGTGGCGACGTCACGTAGTCGTTCATTCATTCACTTTAGGGTCACTAAAGACACTACTCTCCCTGCATTTTTATCATGTACGTACGCAATCAAAGTCAACACAGAAACTTACTTACTTTCGATTAAGAAACGCAGTTCATAACGCTCCTCACTTTGTATCCGTCTGTAATTTCGTGTGTGGTTTTGCTTTTAGTTTCCTAGAATAGTTTTTACACAGAGCTTCTTTGCTGACGGCTGACGACGAAAACCTTCCAGTCTTCACTCTTTTACTATCAAAATTGAGTTGTAAAGGTACATGAAGCCTAACGATGATTACGTGCTTGCCGATGTACGGCCAGATTCATTGCCTACGCAAACGGGTGCCTTTATCTCGGTGATTAGCTGCTCCGTTATTGTGCTCTCTTTTCTCTGGAAGCACAAATGTCGCCATCCGAATCCAATCATCTACTGGAAATCCGTTGTAGATCTACTCTACGCACTGCGATTTCAATACAGCTGGGATATCTACATGAATTCATTGGGTTGTCGTGCACTTGCAACATTTACACAGTTCTGTACATTCTCGTCCGAGTGCTGGTTCCTCAGTATGTCATTCAATCTGTACCAATGCTCGACGAATCCCTTTACAAATCTTAAACAGAATTTGCGGTGGTATCATGCCTTTTCCTGGGGTGTCGGATTGCTTTTTGCTGCTCTACTTTGGGCCTCTAGTGTCCAGTTTGACCCTACAGTACATCCGTCCTGTTTTGTCGACGAGGCGGTTGCAGACGAACTCCTGATGTATTACGTTGTGGTAATTCTTGCAGTTCTTTGTGCCGTGATCTTTGCAGTTCTGGAGACGCAGACTCATCCGTTTAAAGGCATGAAAGAGGCGCTGGAAGCCAAGAAGGATGTGATTCATAGTGCGCGGATCTTTACGGTAGCCTACATTGTCTACCAGATTGTCCTCATTTCATTCTGGATTGCGGACGTGCTGTTTCTGCGCAACCACCCACACGCTCTCCAACAAGTACGTGACGCATCTTCTTTTCTCCAAGCGGCCAAGGGTTTGATCGACTTGGTCATTTGGGTGACTATTAATGGACCGCCGCAATTGGACTGCCGAACTGGTCGATTGCGCGAAACGTTTGACACTGATCGATACAGCGATGTTAATATTGATCTTCAGCCACAGCTCAATGTTGCGTTACGGAAAGAGGTACTTCATTTTACGACAAGAGGGATTGTAGCAGCCTCGTCAAATACTCCTATGGTCACGGACGGTCGACGTGTGGTCCACCTCCGCTTGCATGAACTTGGCATGACGGTGCGCTTTGACGACTACAGCCCGTCTAGCTTTCGCGATATTCGTCAGGGTTTTAGCATCAATGAGACGCTGTACAGGAAAGCGTTCCTGGCTACGTGTCACGAAAGACTTGAGTCTGGCGGATCTAGTGGTGCCTTTATGTTTTATACCGCAGACTACTCTTTTTTGGTAAAATCAGTAACAACAAGCGAACGCAACGTGCTGTTGAATATGCTACCGGCTTATATTCGGCACATGAAGCAGAATCCAAACTCACATTTGACACGGTTCTATGGTTGTCACTCTATCGAGATGTACGGTCAAGTGTTTAGTTTTGTGGTCATGGGGAACGTAATTGGTCGTACAAGTATGCACCAATTTTTCGACATCAAGGGATCGTGGATCGATCGCAATGCGAAGGTACGATGAGTTGTGCGTATTGTCAATGCAATCTGATCTAATTGTTGTCTTGTGTTTACAACAATTTGCAGGCGATACCTCCAGGAAAAACGGTCATTTGTACATACTGCAGTAACGCTTTTCCATATGGCACGAACAAAAGCTGTGAGTACAGCATCCGTGGTATTCATTTGCCCCACATTGTGTTGAAAGACAACGATTTTCATCGCAAAATGCGAGTGGAAGCAGAGACAGGTAAAGTTCCGGTCATCGTTACTCTTGGGTATTGCTGAGCAGGCTAACTAAGTTCACTTGTGACATTTTGATTGTTGCAGCTGAGGCACTGGTCCGGCAGCTTGAAAGTGATAGCAATTTCTTGAAAGAGCAAGGCATTATGGACTACAGCTTGATGTTGAGTGTACACAACACAAAATACGTAGTAGACCACTCGACAACGGGTACCAAGGTGCAGTCTCCGACAAAGCGCAAGGTGACCTATCCAGTATGCCATCCTTCCAGAGATTCCTTTTTGTCACTCGCTACGGACAGCGCTTGTCCGACCGAAGACTCGAGGGACGAGGACTTGGACGAAGTTGAGTCTGGGAACCGGAAAAAGTTCAGCAGGACTTGTCGCTATTCCGTCGTGAACCTGATTGAGGAAAGTGGCGCTATGATTCACGATGATACGCCGCTCTTGCATGTTGATAGCACTGTTCGACGCTATAATTCCGTGTCGTACGGCCCTGCCGACACGAAATCCTGTCCGATCGACGACACTAAGTGGATTGGCATAAGAACTTTGGAGAAGCACGGATATCTGGCATCGGTAGTGGTTGGTCCAGATTGCTACACGCTTGGAGTGGTAGACATGCTTCAAACGTGGACTTGGAAAAAGCGACTGGAACGTTTTTGGAAGACGTTTGTACTTCGTTATGACCGCCTGGGAATTTCAGCCGCTCCACCTAAACTCTATGCCGAGCGCTTTCAGCGTAAAATGCGTGACATTTTGATGGTATCGTCAGCAACAGTTAGTATTGACTCAAACTACAACAGAATAGGATGTTAATAGATAGACAGACCCATGCACTTGTGAAATAATAGAAATGTGAAATGAGGTCATTTCCGACGCAAATTTCGTGCAAATACTGATAAATACAAAGCACACGTTTGACTCGTACGCCTACGACTCAGCAATCATTATAACGTACTTTTAAAGGGTTTTCAAAGCCTCACATGCAGAATGAGCCATGAGATTATAGTCAAGCTCGCCCGCCTCATTTGGATCATAGCAAGTCGTGAAAATAAAATGATTTAAAATACTCGTACCAACAAATGCATTTGGTGGGTAGACACTATATCAACATTTTGCACTGCAATTACTTTGTTTTGCATGACATACGATGTAATTTGAGCATAGTGTATACAGATTATCTTAAATAGTTGACTTCATTCGGATTTGTTTAGTTAATCGTTATCCATGCACCTCTTGATAACCAAAGATGTAACCCCACTGCCACGACTGATTATATTTCTTCACTGTTGTCATTGCAATATTATAATGGAGACACACCGAGACAAGTTCATGATCACTTGATTAGCTAACGAGAACAGATGGGGCAAGATTACGGAATAGCAAGGCATCAGAAGGACCCAACGATGATTGATTATCGATCAGCTGCAGTAGCACATGATTATGTGCCTTTCTAGATACACCACATGATACACTTGCATGTCACATACAACCAAATTTCATGCAGAATTTGCGACATGCTGACCACGAAAGAAATCTTTTTCAACATTCAAGTAACAAGTCGTTGGTAAAAACGAGACGATAGGGGTAAGTTTTTAATGCTTCAATAGTTGCACTTATACTTGTAACGTTGACAGTCAACAGGGTTTTAATACATACATGTACCTTCTCAGATGAACGCAAGACAATTGAATACTAAATGGTGATGGCTTCATAATCAGCACACATGTGAGTAATAAATACGGCAAACGCTATTGTACCAGTTGAAGAAAATCCGCCATGTAGCTCTTGTGCAAATTGAGGTCGTACAAGCGTTTGGAATGCTGTGAGAGATTCTCGATCTCATCGAAACTTGGAGGCTGCTTTAGTATGAATTATAGTCATTGACAAGTGTTTTCAAAGAATTAGTTTACACAGTATCAGTTCCTGCCAACTCGTTGTTCTAAATGATCGACTTGAACGGGATCTTAGTAGATAGCATTACATTACATATACTTAATCTTTGGAAATAAACAAAAAGTATGGGAAATTCTGCGAGCAGCTCCACTGAAATCGACTGGAAAGGTCCATTTAGTGACAACGTACGGCTTGTGTTTGGACTGTGATATACTATCATATGAGAGTGAATGCATTGATTGTATACTTTTTTATGCACAGGAATATGAGTGTTTGAGGGCAAAATTCAACGAGACAATAGCATTGGCATCATCAGTCGATGCGGCGTCAGCTAATTTACAGGTCCATTGACTGAGTTACGATCAATTCGATACGGTCAAAAAATGTATTGAAATAATGTTACTACAGATGTGGTTGGATTTGTCGCTGCCTGCTGGAGCGCCAGAAGAGTTGACGGTTCCGTGCCGTCGCCTGGGTTCTGGTTTCTACCACTTGTGTCTGCAGACAGAGAACAGTACAGAAGCTGATGGTAAATTGACAATGAAGAAATTCGTACAAGGAGGTAAGAGACTGGTGTTGGATGTATTGGCTGCATTTATCAATGTATCATTCATCCGACTACTTCTCTCTTTTACTTTTATGCAGTCGCACAATGTGTTCGAGCTTCATCACAGTCGATCTGTCGGTCGCTTTTTCGATTGTTTGCTGAAAATACTCAATCAAATGCTATAACGGAGCAAGGGCTGAGTCAGCTGCTCTTTGCTTGCTTAGTTATGGCCGGAGGCGAAGAAGTCGATGATACTGAACGTGTAGTACATGTTGCAAAGACTCTTGCTCGTGCTGCCATGCCCTCAGCAGCGGGATCTACTCGATTGACAAGCAAAGACTTTGTTCGATGGACTGAAGCTCAATATCCTCTTTTCTATACAATTTTCATGTCGTGGATGGTACGCAAGAGCTTTGACTCACTGACGAACCCGTCCTATGAAGCGCCCCAATTGTCCCACACAAGTGGTATTTTGTCCAGGTGAGTCATTCAATAGTAAGGCTGTATTTCAGCCTATAATTGAAGCTCGCAGATGCTAACAGCAAGGCAGATCACATTTTGTGGCGCTGTCTACAGTCACTACATCGATGCAGACATCGCTGACTCGCCTGTACACGAGCGCGCAGAATGGATTAAGTTTCAATCGTCTCACCTACCACATCTTAGGATACTCTGGACCAACATTGACTGTGATCCTGGATACTGAAGGTGGTAAGTGTTTTGCTATTTGACTCGTTCCTATGTCTTTGTTTTTTGGCACTCAGTTTTTGGTACAAGCTGTGTTCGGTATGTTTTGTGATACCGAGTGGAAGGAATCGAGCCGCTATTTTGGAGGCAATGGATGTTTTCTTTTTCGAATGGAGCCAGAGATTAGTATCTATCCAGTATCTGCGAGCGGGTCCAACAAGAACTACATGTATTTGAACTCAAAGGGTTTTGCGCTTCCACGTGGCCTGGGTATCGGTGGATCGATCGAAAAGTTTCGGCTGTTCTTGAGCGAAGACTTGGACGAGCGCAGCTACACAACTCCGAGATGCTTGTCCTTCGAACCAGGTTGTCTGTCATCCAGGGAGCAGTTTGTGGCTGATGCTATTGAGGTGTGGGGCTGTGGTGGTGTAGAAAGTGAGCTTAGGCAGAAGGCGCACCGGCAGGAGACGGCTGATTTGATCAACCGGGCGAGAAAAGTCGACAAGGCTCAGTTTGTTGGTAGTGATTTTGACAAAGAAATGTTTTTGGGAAAAACATTTGGCCATGGGACGGACAGAGCTCGCGTTGCCGATGACGAGCGACACGAATAATGAATAGCTGTGCACACAACCTACGAGCTCAGATAATATTGTTGCTAATCAATTATACAAGTACATCACATGGAAACGTTTATACATATGCGTTTTCTTCAAACTTCAAACTAATGTGGTTACTAGAACTATGAAGCACGAGAGCTACTCGCCCATATCAACGTCCTCAACTTCATTTTCCTCTCCGTCGCCCTCGTTGTCGTCATCATCGCCTTCCATATCCTCTTCATCATCATCGGCTCCTTCCTCGTCGTCATCTTCGTCATCATCTTCTTCGTCGCCTTCCTCACCCAAGTCAGCGTCTTCGTCATCGTCGTCATCGTCATCGCCATTAACGTTTTGATCATAATGGCACCGACGTGGACCATCTAATACATTGCAATTTTCTTCGTCGTGAAACTCGCCACGGAACGTGTTACAGACTCGAAGTTTGCCCTGCTTCGTTCCGTACAAGAAACCGCCACCGCATATGGGACTGAATAGCGCAATATTTACATCGTCCATTGCACTTTCAACGTGCGACAGCAGCGCCATGTCTTCCCATCGATAAATACGCGTCACACGATGGACTGGGAACTCCGTCTCACTACCAAAAGCAAACATCGGACATCAGCACTCAGCAGAACTGGCAAGTAAAATGCTTTACAACACCGACTTACCGTTGTATACGGTCTCGAACACCGTAGCCAAGCAATACATAAGCTGATGTTGGCGAGATTTTCACTGAAGTCACGCCGCCCGCCGCAGTCTCAGCTAAGTGGCAAGTTTGGATGACACGACCAAGCTGTTCGGGATCGAGGGATATCAATGCTAGCCATGTTGACTGGTTCTCTGATGATAATCGCCCACGACGGTTGCGCTGGTTCCTAGTGAACCGTGTCCGACTAAGAGCGATATTGGGTCGGATCTGCGAATATCTCTGTTGGGGGATAGCTGCGGGAGCTGCTGTACTTCGTGCTGGCTCAAGTGCCGCAGTATAACGCTGAATACTATGCGGTGGATGCAGCCGAGGTCTTACTCGTCGTATTTGCTGGTTCATATACTGGTCCATAGTAAGCGACAAATCTGCAGCTGCTGACTGCAGTGCTGCCAACATATTTGGGGCGCCTGCGTGCATGCCAGAAATAGGCACAAGCCGTGGTGGCGGTGGATGGATTGGGAGAGACAACGACATTGTCACAGGCAGGGTCTGCGGAGCAACGGTGATTCCTCGCGTCGTGTGTGATGCAGCACCAGATGAAGAACTGCTTTCATTCGACGCAGTAACTTGCGGGTTTGCTACAGAAACGTCGTTTACATCGTCACTGGGACTTGTAGCACCACCGCCAGCCGCCTCTTGTGTTGCTGGTACAGAGGAAAGAATGGTTTCCAAATCTGTCGTAGCTTCATTTTCTGCTTCCATCTCCACCTCCTTTTCAGCTTGCCGAAGTGAAAAGTCAGCACAGATAGCCAAGTACTGTCCACAGCGTGAAATGTCAAAACCACCGTCATTGTAAATGAGAGCGTGTGAAAGAATGACGCGACTGTTATTCATCGCTTTCTTCGTCAGCAACGGCTCAGGTGATAGTGCCCATGACGGATCAAAGTCCCACATAGTTAGTGTGACAGTAAGATCAGAAGGTGGAGCTTGACCTTGTGGTCTCTATTGTGTGACACAAAGTAATGTTATCAATCAATATAGAACACAACTATGGCTTCATGCATAACGTACCACGTAGCGCTCGTTAGCTTCTCCAACCATGATTTTGGAAGGATCCGGTAAAAATGTAACAGAGCGTAACGTTTGGTAACTAAACATTGCAATGCGTGGGCATGTGTGCTGTTACCCGAAACGGAGTATGTCAGTCTTGCAGTTTGCCTCTAACAAATACTGAACCAGAGAGACAGCTAGTTTACCTGGTAGTCCCATGTGTACACACACGTTCCACTGGCAATCGCTAAAATATCGCCCGACGGGTGAAAGGAAATTGAGATGATAGCATGGCGAAGCGTAGAAACATACAGACAACGACCAGTCTCAATATCCCAAAACCTACCGCAACACAAGGTTAGCTACTCTATGACTATGGTCCATCTCCTCCAGATTGTATTTATGACCAACCGAACTTGAAACCCTAGACATCCTGAGGCCACGTAGCGAGGATCTGTAGGATGGAACTTGACACTCCATGGAGTTCGTGGATGACCCACCAACGTCTATACGACACAAACCCTTGCATCAGTTTTTCATACCCCGTGCAATATTTCATCCTGTTTTGCAATATTCACCTGAATAACTTTGCCCGTTTCGATGCAAATAATCTTGACTGTATGATCTCCATGTGTCGAAGCAAATGTTTTTCTAAATCAAATATTAATCCAAGCTCAGTCTCAGAAATTCACTACCGCACGATTCCTCAGCATATACTACACACACATACCCGTCTGGACTAATAGCAATAGAAATTGTAGACTTGGTCGTTTGCGGAAGCTCAAAGTATCGACTTTCATGCTGTAACATAACAAAAAGACAGCACAACAAAATCCAAACAAAACACTTGTCAGTCCTCACTCTTTTTGTCTGCCTCATTGTCTCCTCTATCTCTCCGTCCTACAAGTCCGTTCCATACTTTAAAAGCGCTTTCACTCTCAGCCCAAAAGTTTTCATCTCGATCTTCTCCAACCGGTCGTACTGTTTTCTGTCGTCTAGCACCACCAAACTCACGTCGAAGCAAGACACTGGCAATATTTTGCTGGTTCTTTGCATGTCGAAATGAATTGGGTACACCTGGTGGATTCAAGTCTGCAGCAGCTCGTTGCCAGACCTTTGAGTCCATAATAACGAGAGCGATAGATGAGAGTAGCAGGTGACCTACAACAAGAAGGAAAGAGGGGGGAGGGGGGGAGAGAGAGGTAGACAGAAAGAGAGATGGTGAGGCTTCATAGTAAGAGGGGAGTTTCACAACGGTAGAGGGTGAGTAAACACCTTCCAATGACATTGTTCAAAGCATGAAGAAGATAACGTAATCGAATAGAAATATACCTTAATTACAATACGATTAGTAGTGGATGTAAGAAAATTCAATTGACTTGTTCTTACTATCAAAAACGTCTCGTTCTTCTAAAGCCTTTAGGCTCGTGACGTTTTCTTGGTACTACTTAATGACTTACTCAATCGCTTTTATGAAACCGGGAGATTGACTACGATCACATAATATTGATAAGGTTATTGCCTCAGATGGTGACACAAACTGGTTTTGGAGACAGGTATGAAATGTTGCACGAAGGGTACATATAGATAGACAACGTAACGACATTGGACATAAACAAGACATTCTACAAATGGTAAGCGAAAGTAAGAGTATGTTCCTTATCTGATAATGACGCATTCACACTTCATTCGACAATCATGATTCCTTCAGTAGTCTCCATATTGCAACTACCAATTTGACTGACAAATGGGAGAGACCCACTATAGTTAGTCATGACTACCAAATATGAACGAACGACTGACTATTTGACATATCGTTCGTTCAAAGGTCCCCAGTGACCCATAGAAAAAGGCGTCAATGTGGACGAGGTGCCGTCTACACTTCGTCCATGTGAAAAACTATGACGAGGAAGGTTACAAGTGGCTGCTCATACAAGTGGCTACTCATACTTGTGTAGCAAGGCTCTGCTAGCACACGAAGATTATTCTTTCGGTTCTTGTTGCGCGTGTTTTCCATGTACGACCGACCACCTCGCCAATCGTTTTTGCGCTCGTAATATCTCGTTGATTCATATGTTGGACACCCACGATACACGTAGGTTCTTTGCCCAATGACAAATAATTCGAAGGTATTCATTCATAAAACCGCTGATGGAGTAAACTACATTGCCGACAAAGCGGTACAGAACCATGAGGTCACGTCACAGGGACGTGACTCGTATAACGGAAGCATAGTGTTGCTATGCCAATCTAATTGCTCCTACACAATACCCACTAGCTAAAAATGCAGTAGCAAGTGTGCTTTGCAAACATGTTACACTATGCACATCATATCTTTATGGCAGGATTGTAGTAAGATAGTAGTCAGTCATCTGTCAATACGAACTCGCACGCAGGTGCTTTGCTTCAATCAATCTACCACAACGACGACGACGAACTCATAGAAATCAAATATCTCCATTCTGATTGACAAAGGTAAAAGTCCAAGAGTCACATTTGAATCCATGAACTTCAAGTTAAAGTCAGTCGCTGTATCAAAAGAGCAAAAGTGATGAACATGTTGCGACGTAAGTCTCTGACGACCTAAAACCGGTTCAAGATAGCAAGATATAGATTTAGTTTTGCTGACTTCAACCAACCGTATCGTGTGAAGAAAAAGTATTAACAAATCAATTCATACCCTGTTATATCTGAAGTTTATATACAAACATTAACTGTGGTAAAACGGTTTTACATGATCCTTTGAAGTTACATATACTAATAAACACGTACAATATAATATGTCAGGTATTTTTGATCAAGTACTGTACTCTAAATCTGCAAATGAATGTAGGACCTCAGTGCGACGCGGTCTTCAATCGTGGACTTTCCATCGGACGTCACTTAGTCACGTGGGTACTTACTGCCTTGAACCAGTAGACATAGAACTGAATTACTCTGTAAACAAGTGATTATTGACAGCTATGGGCGCGGCCAATAGCGTGTGCAAGCTAACGGTCGATAGCATTGCGTTGCTGGAACAACTCGAGCCCAATAAAGCTGAACTGGCAGCTAAATACGCCGTACAATGTCATGTACAGCAGTTACTGAAGCAAGAGTGGCCAACGTGTCGTGTGCTACCATTTGGATCATCCGAGAGGTAATGAAGTGAATGCATTGTTGAAGAAAATGATGAAGAATGACGGGTTTAGTTGCTTTGAAATGATTGCAGCGGTCTTGGATTTGGAGGATGCGATGTTGACCTTGGTATATACTTTGAAGACATGGATATAGACGTACAGGGACAATTTTCACCACTAGAACGTGTGGATCTACTGACCACCGCGTGTGAACGACTCTCGAGGTGTTTTCAAGTACAGGAGTTTATCCGCGATGCGCGCGTGCCAGTACTTAAGCTTTGGGACTCCAAGCGGCAGGTGCCGATCGACAGCGTTGATGGATTGATGGATGAAATGTATTGATTCTTTTGTTATTCTGCAGGTGGCATGTGACGTGTGTGTGGGAGGTGTAAATGCTCTACTAAACACGGCGCTGCTCAAGTATTATGGCCAGATCGATCCTCGAGTACGTCCTTTAGTGTTTGCTGTCAAGTACTGGGCCAAGCAACGAGGTATCAATGACTCGGTCAATGGCACGCTAAGCTCGTACGGTGAGGCATTGACTGCTTTGCTCTAGAATCTTTGATTTGTGCTGTCTGTTGGCTCATGGTGGCTGTGGAAATGCCAGGTTATACATTGTTGCTGATCTTCTACTTGCAGTCACATTACGCAGAAATGCAGCTACCAGCGGTGCACTCTGGTTTCCACGACTTGCAGACGCAGAAAAAGTCTCGGTGTTGCTAGAGCGTCTACAGTCGTTCCCGATGATGGAATTTCCGTCTACATTCGGGACGTCAGCAATGAACTCGGTTGGCGCACTACTTGCTGGCTTTTTCGACTTTTATGCGCATCGTTTCAGCCTGGAAGACGAGGTGGTAAGCGTCCGCATGGGAAGCGCACTGTCGAAGACGACCAAATGGAGTCATCCAGTGTCCTGGCGACTGAGTATTGAGGATCCATTTGAGTTAGCTCACGATGTGGGCCGCGTCGTTTTCCACAGAAAGGGCCAGGATCTGATTCGATCCGAGTTCAAACGTGCGAGCGATCTGTTGAGTCAAGACCATCGTCTCGAGGACATTTGCTTGCCTGATGCAACCTCGTGGAATATCCAGGCAACATGCTACATTTGCCGCGGCAGAGACCACGTCACTCGGGATTGTGGGCAGATATTGCACCAGCGTCTACCACCTGGTCGGGAGTGTAAGACGATGTCACATTTTTCGGACTGCTGGTATTGCGGCGAGTACGGTCACTACAAGGCAGAGTGTCCAATGCTCTTTTTCCGTGATATACCTCGTCGATTTAGTGTACCAGAACCGAAGTCTGAGCCAGAAAACGCCACTGCAATTGCAACATGTGCGCCAGCTTCCCCGCCCATTGCACTTTCCACGCCTTCTGCTTCAAAGACAGTATTGCTTCGCGTCTGCAAGGAACGCGGTATGAGTACAATCAACTCACCGATGTTTCGTCTGTCGAGAAAGAAGAAACGTACGCATCACAGCTCCATGTCGTCAAGGCCTTCATCTTTGCCGTCATCGTCGTGGACTTGGTCGTCAAATAACGGTCTATCGCATGCAGAAAAGCGTCAACAGCAACAACGTTATCAGCAGCAACGGCAAGAACAGCGTCATCAAAACTTTGCACTTCTTGATCTGACACGGAAGTGTGGTGGCAATAATACTCGTAGTACCATGTCACAGGTTGGTAAGGTACTGTGTCGATCCTAGCATTCGCTTTACTTGAGTTTTTAGTTTTGTCGATTAGTACCATTTTAACGTTTAGCATTTTAAAGTAAGTCCTAAATTTCATAATAAAGATTCAAATTTAATGACAGCGATTTAAATTTCATAATTTGGTCATCGTGTTTGTATCATATTTGTGCTTAATGTATGCAAATGATTAATTTTAAAATTGAAATACATTAATAACAATAATTTATGCATTGTATTCTAATAAATAGCTTTTGCCATTAAAATCGATTCGAGTCGCAAAACTAAATGAATTGACAAAAAAGTAGAATTCTATTGCCAAAATCCACTGGCCACAATTAAACCCATTCATTCACCCATTCATTCACCCATTATTCACTATGTCTGTCCGAAGAAATGTCCGTATGCGTCGTGAATATTTGTACCGCAAGAGTCTTGAAGGAAAAGAGCGGTCTCTATATGAACACAAACAAAAGTTGAAAGAAGCGATCCGCAGTGGCAAATCCATTCCAACAGAATTACGCAGTGTTGAGAAGAATCTACGACATGAGATGGAGTATGACGATGTAGTTCATGAGAAACCACTGAATCATATTGATGATGAGTATAAGAATGCGGGTCTATTTGATCCAAAGATTGCGATTACGACATCACGTGAACCAAGTTCGAGACTTAAACAGTTTGCACAGGAGATTCGTCTCCTGTTTCCCAATGCCATTCGACTTAATCGTGGTGCTCATACTATCGGTGATGTACGTTACTATGTATGACACGTGAACCTCACACGTGGCTATTTTGTATTGATCTTGTATTGATGATGCTGGTCTCTGTTGTTACCATTAGTTGGTCGAGAGTGCGAGAGCCAATGATTTTACAGATCTCTTGGTAGTTACAGAGACACGTGGTGAACCAGGTATGACAGAGAACAAGGAGGTGTAGAACATGGTATGGACAAGTCTATTGATTGACATGGAATTGCCTTTTTTTGCTTTGTAGATGGTCTCGTGGTATGTCATCTACCATACGGTCCCACAGCTTACTTTACGCTGAGCAATACGGTGCTCCGTCACGACATTGAAGACCGTGCTACGATTTCCGAAGCATATCCGCACCTCATTATTAACCAGTTTGAGACGCCACTGGTATGTTTCTTACACCGTACTGCTGAGCAGGCTGGAACTAATGGTCATACCTTTCATGTCATTGCAGGGCAAGCGCGTTGCAAATATTCTCAAGCATCTGTTTCCTGTGCCTAAGCCTGACGCCAAGCGTGTGGTGACACTCTCGAATGAGAATGACTTTGTGTCATTTCGTCATCACGTTTTCAAGGTGACAGGACGCGAAGTGGAACTACAGGAATGTGGGCCCCGTTTTGAACTGCAATTGTACCAGGTGAAGCTCGGTACACTTGATCAGAAGGAGGCAGAGAATGAGTGGGTCTTGCGGCCTTATATGAATTCCGCCAAGAAACGCCGTGTGTTGTAGACTGGTGTCGAGCTTGCTATTGCCACACGCTTGTTTTTGCTAAAATAGACTTGATTTTACCTGCCGAAACCAAGCTACGTTGCATGCGAACACCGCAAGAGCTCTATACTTTATAAACTATTGTCATTAGATCATAAGCCCAAGATGTTTTGTCTATGGATAGTAGCATCCAACAGTGCTATTACGTCAAGGATCTTACAGCGACACGTTAATTTCTGCCTGAAGGAAAGAGTCTCCAGGAATACGAGCAAGAATCTTGCTGAGCGGGTCCACAGGTGGCGCATACATCTCAAAGGTAGCCGGCGCCGTCGTGATCTTACTCAAGTCGAGGTGGAAAAAAGTCCAGCAGCCTACTTCAACTTCCTGTGTGATAAGACTTCGATGCCGTAGCTCCATCACCGCGACGCAACCTAAAAGCAAGCAAGGCAAAACAATATCGTGAATACACTATCATATGTGCCTACAATGCGATAGCGTATACGAATGTCTCACCGTCCTTGAGGTGCTCAAGTGGGGCCTGCAGATACCAGGTGTTGCCAAACCACCAGTAATTGCCTCCCGTTTGAATAAGGGACTTTGGAGTGCACTGTGCCGTGTCGACGATGGCACCCTTACAATCCATGATATAGAGATTAAAGTGTGGTGTCTCCATAATTGGACCCGTGGCAACAGCCGCGGCACCAAGGAAAACAGACACATAAGTACTGTAATGTAACCTGTCAGGAGGAGGGAGGAGCGATGGAGCAACTGATGTCATCTTTTTGTGAGGAATGCTTTCATCAGCTTGAGGTTCATCCGTGTCGATCGAGACTTCTTCCGTCACTAAAGCGTGCTTCACTGGATTGAGAATTTCCTTCAAATCTTCCTCCTCAGCAATTTCCATAGCTGAAAGACCTTTCAGATTCTTGATGCTTGAGTCCGCCCCACGCTTCATGAGCGTCTCAACCAGGTCATAACGGTCCAGTTCCACAGCATAATGTAGTGCTGTGTCCCCGTTTTCGTCGATCGCATTCGGATCAGCACCATTCTCAATTAGCCAGACGCACACCTTTGCAGCTTCAAATCCTTCATCTTCGTCATTTTGCACAACAAGGTGCAAAGGCGTGAAGCCTGCCTTGTTTTTCATATTGACGTACTCACGGCGCAGTCCACTGTCAATGCAAATCATGTTGTGGTTTGGAGGACTCGTCGTGGTCACGCGCACACTTTGCACCTTGCGAATTGCAAGCATCCATTCGTGCACCTCTTGTTCGGTGTCGGTCACAAACGAAAGCATACCTTCAGGGTTCTTTGAGCTCTTGAGACGCGGTGATTGGACCTCGAAGCAGCAGTCTACGTCGGAGTTACGCTTGATGGTGGCATCGCACAGTTCGACAATCTTGAGCGGAATTTTGTCTTTCTCCGTCTTGTAATAGGACAAGCATACTTCGTCCACCATCACATAGCGCTTCGTGGCCCAACGTGTACCGCTAGCCTTGCGAAGAAATCCCTCCTTATATACTTTAATTCCGAGTGTTGTGGGTAGAACAGAAGAAAGTCCACCGATGGATGACGATAGACGGCGACTGTTCCCTGTCCTCGGTGCAGATGACACGAGAGTGCGGCGACCATGACGCTTCGGCGCATTGTGATCGCCAGGTTTAAAGCCGGGGTGCATCGAAAATGACGATGTTGAGCCACTTGACATTCCACGCATACGAGGATCGGATCCTCCGACAAGGCTGCGATTGACAATCGAAACGCTCTTTGATGGGGAACGGGATATTGGGGTCGACATGGACACGGTGCTAACACTGGAGATCGAACGAAGTTTTGTATCAGATGGGTTGTCACTTGCACTGCTCGTGCTACTTGCGCTTCGCGTACGAGCTGCTCCAAAATCGAAGTGTGCACCAGGATTTGAGTTCCGGTTGGCAACCTTCGTGAGCAACCGCACCATGTCCAGGTGGGCCAGGCGGCACGCATAGTGCAGAGGTGTACTGCCCGCGGTATCCCTACCATACACAAGATCGTCAAGTTGAGGATTTTCCTCAAGAACGAAACGCGCCAGGTTCAGATCGCCATTTTTGGCCGCCACGTGGACTAACGACATCATACCGTGCATACGGTCGCGTACCCGCAACATTCCTGGCATTTCCTGCGCAATGTGTAGCACCTGGGTTAAATCGTTGGCGTTGGCGGCGTCAAACAATGCTTGAGTGCGGTTTCGCATGCGGACACGAGACAGGAAGATCCTGACGACAGCGAATACTCGTGCCATAGACCGACGCCGAACGTCTGCAAGCTTAAAGGCTCTCTTTTGGCGAAATACGCTCTGAACCGCAATGATTCGTTGTACAGTTCGGCAATACTTCTTTCGCTGGGCGTAGCCTCGGTAAACTGCTTGAGTTTTTACAACTCCACGCTGGAAACGAATGACCCGGCAGCGGCCTAAGTACGCGCGCACAGCGCTTTGCACTACGCATGCAGCAGACCATATTTTCCGATAACTTGCACGCTTCACTGTCATGCGAGCACAGGCTTGAATTGTAATGATTTTCTTCCGTGTATCGCGGTATTTCTTCGCTTGGGCATGGCAACGCCAGAGCGATTGCAACAGTGTCACCTGCCTATTCCGTTTGGTGTACTGCTTGCGAGCGTTATGCATCCGCCAAAGAGACTGCACCAAAACGATTTTCTTGCGCTCTTCGCGGTAACGCTGACGACATATAACCAATCGACCGAACGCCTCAATACGCGTTGCCATCTTTTTCTCAAGCAAGAATTTGCGGCGCACAAGCGACCGGCGAATCATAGCCTGAGAGTTGATAGTAGCCTCCCGCCCCTTGAGATACTCAGTGCGAACGCGATTAGCACGTACACGTGCTTGGATCATAATAATGCGTCGACGCGAGATCTGGAAGTAGCGCCGAGCAAGGAATCCACGAGCCGCTCGTGAAATTTGAATTTGCGCTTTGTTGCGTGCAACTGCTCGCATACGAGCCTTCTTGCCATACTTGAGGCGGGCGTTAAAACCACGGCCTGCAGCGTGCAAAACGATAGCTGCCTTCTGCATATTGCGATACCTGTTGTGTGCAGCATAGCTCTTATATCGAGAAGCAATCGTAATCGCCGCATCACGCATTTCCAGAAATTCTGCCTGCTGCTTTTGCATCTTGCGAGCATTTAAAAGCTTCGCTGCAGCATGCTTTTGTTTAATGAAACGCTTTCGCGCGAAGTAGCACCGCACTTGGGCTTGAATCTTCGTTGCAGCAAATGGGGCACGACGCAGATAAAGTGCATACCGGCGAGCTGCATTTCCTCGAAGATGACTTTGCACAAAAATAGCTGTCTTGTGCAGGCGCATGTACTTCCGCCGCTGAATGAACTGCCTCGCCACGGCGTTAAGAAGTGTAATTCGATGCCGTATAAGTGAAAAGTGACGTTTCGCCAGATACATCCGGGCCATGGCCTGGATGAGAACTGCTTTTTGTTGCATGTCAAGGTACTTTCGGCGCTGGTGCCGTCCGCGGGTATGCTTTTGAATAGTGATAGCGGCCTCATGCAAAATCTTGCGCGCTTCGTTGTCTAAGATGCGCAATTGACTATCGCGGAGAAACACCTTTTTGTGGCCCAGCTGCCAGTTCTCACGGGGGATAAAGCGTAGGATGACTTCGCAATAATCTTTCTCTGTCATTTTCGTCCGCGCTTCCTTTGGAACGTTGCGGGTCAAAATTTGATACTTTTCATAAAAGTCTTCAAAAAGCCGTCGAACAGGGAAACCTGACCGACGGATACGCACAGTCTCCATGACACCGAGGTAAATAAGCTGGTTGAGAATCAGATCAGCATTCCATCCCTGCGGAAAGCGTAAGTTATTGGGCTTTACGCAGCGCACGAAGGAGGGCGTCGTGGCCTTAAGTTCCACCATCAAGTTTGCCATCTGGTCACGAAACTTACGTCCAACAGTCATGGTACCAGTCATCTTATTGGCCATTTTGCGAATTGGCTTGCGCGGATTAGCTCCTCCAGCCGTCGCACCTGCTTGAGCAATAGGATACAACTTTCGCAGGAACTCACAGTTTGAGCTGTCCATGAGCGAGATCAGGTCATTGTGCAATGAGTCATCATTTTTTTCCAAAAAACCATTGACATCATACGTGACTTCGCCAGCATAGTGGTGAATCACAAACTTGTCCGTGGCAAAACGTGGCTTCGAGTAATAGATTGCTGTTTCCTCGGAGACCTTGCCCTTCGGCAAATGTGTTTGATGCAGTTTTTGGATAAAGTTTTCGTCACTAGCACGCCGACCAAGCATTCCTTGTTCATCTAGGAGTGGAAGGATACCTAAAGGTTTCTTGTCAATCAAATCTAAACACGGTCCATTATCCTTAAACTCCAAACGCGAAAAGTCGATACCCTCCTCAACATACACCTCTTGCTCATAAACAAACACATGCTGGTTGAACTGCTGCTGCAGCATTTCGTTCGTGTAGTTAATACATAGCTGCTCAAACGAGTTCACTTGCAAGCTTTCAAAACCAAAGATATCCAGAATTCCAATAAACTGAGAGCTTGCATCTACACCAGAACTGCTCCCGACATTTGCCGTTGATTTGTTGATTTGATACACCAGCCAGTCAAAAATCTTGCTGAAAATGTCCTTTGCAAGACCATTACGTGACTTGACAGACTCAACAGCAGTCAGTGCAATCTCTGCTACAGATCCGCGCGCACCAGCGGACATCGTTCGCTTGGTAAGAGCAAATTCAAGCTCATTTGGCGTCACCATCATTAACTTGGCCAAATTGGTGACGTCTTCGCGGTGAGCAATTTGTGACTCATTTTTTGCATTCTCCGTAAACTCCATATTGCCCAAATGTAAGACGCAGGCAACAAGTCGAAAGATCGTGTGTTGTAATTCTGGTGGGATACCTACAGTACTCATTGCTTCGACAAGCTCCTTAAAGTCTTTTTTGTCGTTGATTTCTGGCACGTGAAAGCAATTTCCTTGATTGAGAAAGTGAAACTCACTTGCGGGTTTTAGTTTAAGTGCATTCTTCTCTTCCATAGGCATTCCCGCACACATCTGGTAGAAAACATGGTAGTTGCGCTCTGACTCAGCACTACCAACAATGCGACTTTTCTCTAGTAAAAAGTGGCTCGTTGTTGCACCCGAGATTGTACCATCGGTATGGTAGTAAATCTTGATAAATTTACCAAATCGACTACTGTTGTCGTTCCGGATTGTTTTTGCGTTCCCAAAAGCTTCTAACAGTGGATTACTCTGCAGCACACATTGTTCCACCGACGAGCTACTGACGTCCACTTTAGAAGCCTTGGGTGTCTTTTTTCCAATCTCCGAGATGTTGGCTAGATACTAAAACATCATCAATAGATAGAAACAATGAGTACAAACGCACAGTAAAGTGTCATTACAAAACATAGACACATCGAAAAACCACACGTACTCGCATAATGTATTTCGAAGCTTCTGTTTTCCCAGCTCCACTCTCACCTGAGACAAGAATGGATTGACATTTCTTGTCTTTCATCATCGTATGATAAGCTTCATGAGCTGTTGAATAGACATGTGGTACTGGATAATTCTCTAATTTTCCAATCGAATGAAAATCTGGAAAATTATACAGCATGGGAATGTTCTTGTATGGATTAATTGAGATCAGGACATCACCTGTATAAGTATAAATCTTGTCGTCTAGATAACGTCGACGTAATAGATCAAGCAATGGTGCTTCATGTAAATTATCCATTTCTGCAACATTTGATAAATCCATTGAATGCGTTGGATCGTATGGATGAACCTGATTAAATGAAAATTCTTCTTCTGTATCAGCATCAGGTAGTAACACGTGTAGCTTGTCACCATTATCTTCAACAACAACACCAAGCTGCCACACATTGCGTGGATCAGGACACCAAACCTTTTCACCTTCTCGACGTACAGGTCGTTTTTTATTCTCACTCATAACTCGGCCTTGAAGCAATGGATGATAAAGAAGAAGATGAAGAAAGTGATGAAATGAGCTCTAGAGCGCGGAAAACAGTCTGACCTGACCCGATCACGGGTTTTGACAAAAAGGTCCAGCTTCAACTGGCATAAAAATCCAATTTGGGGATAAAATATTGTTATAGGTTTTTCAAAAAGGATAAAAGAGAAATGGATTATTATATCATTCATGGGTTCACTCCCATCAGCCAATCAGTCATTCTAATGTTTAAGGCTGCTATACACTGGCAGACCAGTGAATTGGCATGTGGAGTCAAGTATCGATTGCTAGAGGCTAAAGCAGCAGATGATTACAAGGATAGACTAGTGGCACGTGTAAACGTTCCTAGTGAGTATATTGCACCACTCGTGGATGCTGCATTCGCATTGCATCCTGCCTTATACACAGTCATCTCAAACAATAAGAACGACGAGAAAAAGCTTCCAGATCTGATTGTATGAGGCTTGTTGTTACTACTATAAAGGATAGTAGTATACTGATGTCTTGATGGACTGTAACTTGCTAATGAATGCTTTGTGTTTGGTTCGATGATTGCAGTGGGATGAGTATGAGAATCTCGACTGGAAAAACATTTTGGCTGGAAAAGTGGTCGCCAATTCATACTGCGTGCGTAAGGGACTGTCACGCAAGGCACAGCTGTCGATTTACCTGTCGAAATACATTTTGAAACATCCAGACTGTAGATTGAGCAAGGCATTACCATATACACTAGTAGTGGACACATGGGAAGCATATGATGAAAGCTTGACGCACTTTGGCATCTCGTTTCGTGAGCGTCTGGATTCGTGTTTGTGGGAAGTTAAACAAATGCTCGAATCGAAGATGAAGAAGACTTGGATCATGAAACCTAGTGCAACGAACAAGGGTGCTGAGGTCAGTGTGATTACGGACTTTCAAAAACTACGAAGCATTGTGAACGAGTGGACTGACATCCGTGAATGGGTCGTACAAGAATACATTGAACGGCCACTGTTACTGCGTGGTCGCAAGTTTCATATCCGCGTTTACGTGCTTGCTGTTGGTGGCCTCAAGGTATTTGTGTACCAGCGCTGCCTCGTGCTTTGTGCCCTCGAGCGATATCGCAAAGATGACACGGATAATAACTTTTCACACATCACCAATACTTTTCAACAGCAGAATCACCCGGAATTCGTCGAGAGTGAGTGTGTGCTATTACTGGACAACATCGAAGGAATACTTGCAGAGCAAGGCATCCTGGATGCAGCAGACAAGAAGGCTCAGATTCTGACGGACATTGGCCACATCACTGCTGAAGCGTTTGATGCATATAAAGGCGAGTTCTCGGTATTTCAGCCATTGCCCAACTGCTTTGAGATCTATGGCGTGGACTTCATGGTTGACGAGGACTTCAATGTATGGCTTTTGGAATTCAATCCCGGTCCGGACTTTAAACAAACAGGCGATCGCTTGCATTTTGTTATCCGTGAGCTGATGGCAGACTCGTTAAGTGTAATCACGAACGAGTTCTTTTTGAAGAACAAAAGTTTGTTGGCAAAGAATGCCGATATCGGTGCATTTGTGAAAGTGTACGACCAGCAATGGGGAGCTCTTTCCAAAGGCTCGTCCATGAAATTTGTAGAGTAAGGCTGCACACAGTTATCCTTATCTCAATGTACAAGTATAGAGATTACGCAGCACGACTTTATTAGTGATTAAAAATATCGATTGGTCGTTGCAGAAGACAAAAACCCGATGCCTTTTGCTGCGGACGTAAGCAGGTTAGTTCCTGATGTCGCTGCAGACAAGATATTTGAGCCTGTCGACGATGAAAGTAGATTTTGAAGCTTCATAGACGAGGAAAGCGCACCTGACGCAGCGTTCCTACCTTCTTGTTCGTGGAAGAGGGAAGTAGTGCTGTTTGCTCGACATTCTGTGGTGTCGTCCACACTTGAACGCGACATAGAATGCTGGAATCTACGACGATTCGAAGGGACAGGGAGCAATGAAAACCTAGCAACAGGCTCTGCAATCCTAGCTAGCGGTCTAGTGTCTTGAGCACTGATAACGATTTCTTTTCCACCTAATGTTATGAATGCAAGAGAGAAAAAGTTAGATGCACGTGTGTTCAATTTACATCAAAGTGCAAGCGCTACCCCAACTTACTGATTTTGTTGATATCGTTCGACTCCGACAACGATGAAAAGAGCAATCGACTCTTTCGAAATTGTAACACGACGTTCTCAATCAGTTGAGGACCATAGATCTCCCAATCCACTGGATCAATGAAATCTCGCATACGTTCGAATAGGTTCTTCAGCTTCAGTAACCCAGGAGAGCACTCTTCCGGGTTTAGCTCATCACCCCATCCAAAACGAATGAAATCCGAAAAGCCCAGCGTCGCACGTACGAAATACATGTCGAACAGAAACTGCTGAATGCAACATTCACCAAAGTTCAGCACCGAATCTTTCTGAGCTGTCTTCGCTTTGAGGAGAAGAGAAACCGCAGCATCATATACTGCTACGCTGGTAATTGTCAGTTGCTCCACCAGAACTTCACGAAATATGCGCTGCATCAGCTTAATCTGCTCGTGCTTTGCGCCAACACAGCTCTGAATCAACCGGTTCGCATCATCCAAGCTATAGCAACATGAAAAAAGGAAGCTTGATACTGTCGGCGTTTCACACCACGGCAGCCAGACTTTTTCGTCACTAGGACCTATGTCAGACTCGGAGGAAGAATCATCGGTATCTCCTCCAAGACCTTCGTCAGAAATCACTTGTTCTATCCATCCCTCGTGGGTCGCAATCCATTCCTAGAAACCATTGCAAAAACTACTGGTAACATGATCGCGTTACAAGCTGGAGCAAGATGAAAAAAACATACCTCGTTGGTCAAATCATACTGCTCAATCTGCATCAACTCTCGCAATGGCTCGATTTTCTGTTCCAAAAGAATTGAAGCCCACGCCTCACAATACCTCCTAGAGAGCCCGTGTAGCACGTTGACGAACATTTGAGAATATGATGCTTTGTGCTTAATCTCTGACACCAAATAAAGAGAGTGGGGCCCCAAACTATCCACTCGTCTTACTTCCTCGTCAATAAAACATAATTGCACGCATTTCTTACCCTCGGTGATTTCCTAGCAAAACAGAATGTTAGTTCATAGCATTAGCTACAACACCTTCCAGTTTGACACAAGCAATCTACCTCGATAGCAGAATTTAGCTGCGCTTTGCGCACAAAACCATCTTCAGCATATTTATCAAATGCCGAGCCAATTGCCAGCAGTACATGATCTTTCTCCGGAATCGAGACCGTGCTTGAATCTTCTGGAAATAGTTTGGCCATTTCACGAGAAAACCCAGCTACAATCCCCGCAAAAATGTTGGAAATGCTAAAAAAGACGCTTGGAATTTGAACTTCACCTTTTCCAGGACGTTGGCGTCCTGCAAGTGGATATTCCTGCTCGATAAACACTACCAGTTTGAATAGCGTGCGAAGAAATTCTTCCGTCAGAACACTCTGCAGATCACTTGCATCCAGATCGGCAGCCTTTTTCTGTATCATCTCGAAATAGTCGTAGAATATCACATTCTGCAATCGATAATCGCTTCGAGATATACCAGCAACTGTATCTTTCAAGCTGATGCGAAGCCGAGTTTTGATCGCTTCCAGAGCTTCGACGAACGAGCTCTGTACTAATTCACGCGTACGTTTTCGGAACGCCTCGGCGTAGAGAACGGAAAAGACAGATTGAACAGCAGCTGCTGATCCGTTCTCATGGCTTTCAGATCGGGATAGGTGTGCTTCGGTAAGGATCTGCTGCCAAAGTTTTACGTTTTGGCAACCGCCACTAGCTTTGTTTACAGCAAACAATTTAGATTGAACTTGTGACAGAAGCGAAATTGAGTCAATACTCAAAATAATAGGCGAGGCTACCATGACAATCTGGAATAAGGCATGAGGACAACTGTTAACAAATATCAACCATCTGATGCAAGATAACAAACATTATCGGTCCTCACGCATACCTGTCGCCGTTTCTCCTCAAACCACTCGCTTATCATTCTAAGTAGTTTCCCTAACGATATACATGCTTCCACTCCGTTCTTAATACTTGGTGGAAGCTGAGAAATCGAGACTAACAGGGCTGTGCTACTCCCATCGCCAAAGATTTTCTCCGTTTGTGCTATCGTCATACTTACGGTTTTCAAAATTAGCATCAATACACGATCTTTCTTTGAAGGTGTCTGTACAAAGTTTTCACCATTATCGCTTTCGAAAACATGCGACATCCACTTGGAACGACTCTCCAAAAATAATTCAAACAATTTATCGGCTTCAATTGGCGGGTCATGCAGCACCGCCAACGTACACAAGTTGTCTGCGTAAAACTGACTTCCTTTCCCTCGACATGTCAGGTAATGATTTGCGCATGTCAATATTCTCTACACACAAGATTTTAACAATAAATAAAGTGTCTCCACAATAACAAACATACAACCCATTAAACTTTCTCGTACCGGTCGAAAGCACTGAATGCACGTCCACTGCGTCTGCAAGAAGGGAAAGTCATGTTCTGCATCAATTCTTGTCATACATTCATTATACATCCTTGTAGCTTCTTGGTACAATCCTAGTGCCTGTAAGGATTTTCCTTCGTCCAATAATTGCCACATTTTTTCCGGTACTTCCACTAAGAACGTCACTTTCTCAGCCAAATTATCCGACCGAGTTACCTTGTCTATCTCAATATCTGCAGTGTTCTTCATTGTACTTTCCATCTTGTTCCGTACAGTCAAAGCATTTACTAGCTCTTTTTCCATTTGTTTCCACATTTCAGGCATCTCTTTCAGTGAAACCTCAAGACGTAAAGCAGCCGAATGCATATTGACAATCTTGTCTGCTGATTCAATAAGATCACGATACCTCATACTGATCATCTTTTGCATTTCCTTGGTCTTCTTTTCCTTCTCTTTCCTATACAATATATTCATTCATTAGATACACAAAAACACACATACATACATATATAGAGATAGAGATCGTCTTTACTCATCTTATCATGTATACTACAGTCATTCATTCCCATGTACTAGATGAATACAATAAACAAACACCTACTTTGTCCTCTCTAGCAATACTTTGGCGTCTGCGATCGACAGACGACGCAGGAAATCGGCTCCCTCATCCGTACTTTGCTCACTTGGGGTCATTTTGTTGTTATAATCGACCCTTATTGTTATTTTTTAGGACCAAACGTTAAAATTATGATCGTACTTTAAAAATGAAATCTCACGTTTTGGACATTATGGGTAAGTTGCTGGGATTTTGAAAGTGACTCATTTACAAAATAGGAGCATTTTTATGGTACATCACGACCATGCCGACCATTGCCGTCAAGTCTCGGGGCGATTCAAAGGAAGTGTCACCTCTAAAGCCGAATAATTTGGCTCTATTGCGTGTAAAAAAGCGACTTGTTCCGGTAAGTGATGCAATGGAGATGTCTCTTTACAAGGCGATGTGGTTCACTCAGGAAACGACCAAGAAATAGGTCTTTCGTATTAAAAATGAATTGTATTTCGCTTGCTTGGTTGGTTGTTAATAGATGCAATTGGAATGTAGCAGTAGTGAAGATGCTGGAGGAGATACAGATGAGAAAGATGGACACAAATTAGTGCAAGCAGCATCCATTTGGCGAGAAGTTGAAGGACCTGACGCAGCGAATGCCGATGGTAAGAAAAGCTCGCGTTTTAGGTCACTTTCTGGTGATCTTTTTCCCGAAATAATCATGACGTGATGATGTTTTCTCTGTTGTTGTAATTGATAGTAAAAATGAACAACATTCGACGGTATTTTCGAGCGGCACGGGCGCTGTACGAGATGCAATTCCAGGTGAAGCGACCCTCGGCTATCTTGAAAATGAAGTCCAGCTCGGTGAGACCCTTCTTTTTGCTGCTCTTAACGTCACTTTTAATCTGGTCCTCAACTGTTGTTGCTGTGATGGTGTGGTGGAAGTACGGACTTAAAAGCCGATCGACATTCGACGCGTTGGCAGCGCTGGTGTCTCCACTCCGTGCACATCAAATTCTCGGTATGCTCGTCAGAATAATAACTTTTGCTCTTGTTGATGTCTAATTAAATGTGCTTATCAACATGTAGATGACTGGACGGGTATGGAAGTTAGTCTTTTCGAAGAGGCTTACGAACGCTTTACCAAGGACTTTCATGCCATCGCCGAGCAGGTCGCCGTTTGTATTTCACGACTTGGATCGAATAATAATTTTATAACTTTTGCAGCCTCGTAGTTCTAACGCTTGATTTCTATCTTTCAGCTCCCGAAGAAGACAATAAAAGACATTGTTGCGTTCTATTATGTTTGGAAGAAGCATGGATCATGCGCAAAATTTCGAGATTCAGACGATGTCAATATATCGGATGATTTTTTACCGGAGCCTGAGCCAAACGTATCGAGTGAGACGCTCAAGCTGATGGATCGTCTAAGAAGTCAGTGTATTTGCTGAACATAGACGACATGTGATGACCGAAACTAATTACTCGGCATGCCAACGTACAGAACGCCAGGGGTACATTCAAGATTACCTTGATGCTGCTCGGGCTATGTATTCTCCTCAGCCAACGTATGCGTCCAACCACAAAAGGCAAAAGATTTCCACATTTGGTTTACAGCGCGTCACCTGCTTTCATCAAGGCCTCAAAGGGTTATCGCCATTGCGTGTTTCATCAGTGCTGGGTAAGCAAAACATGTTTTATTTAGTTGCTTTGCTCATAGGTTTCTGACGCTATGGACCGGGGTGATAACAGACACGTGGACTCCATTTGAGATCAGAATTTTTGAAGTTGCGATCGAGTGTTACGGCAAGGATTTCCCGCGAATTGCTGATGTAGTAAGTGGGAGAAAAAGGAGAGCATGTGTCAACCGAGCGCTGATGGCTGTTCTACGCTGTTCATTACAGATCAACAGCAAGTCTTGCGGGGACGTGGTTGCATTCTACTACATCTGGAAAAATGATTTCCATTACCAAGTCGTGAAGAATCGGTGGGAAAGGAAGGATGAAGCGCGTTTAACGAAGAAATCTTCGGCTGACTTTAATAACAAGTGTGCATAAGATAGCCGTCTACAGCAGTTGTGGTATATTTCAATCAAGCACACATAGAAGACAACCCTGGACTATCCCGACATTTGTTAAGCAGCAGCTACCTAGTTCAATCAATCGAGATAACTTCTTGCTCCACGACAAGACCTTCAAGTGGATAGTTTTGCAGCTTCTTACACGCAGTGCACACCCAAGAAGCCGGAGGCAGCTCCTCCATGTTAATGCAATACTTATGAAACATGCGCTGACACATGTCACACAGCACCAACTGGTCCTCATTGTCCGGGTGCGAACAGACCTCGCAGTTCTCCGAGTCCATCATGTACGTACGCGAGCTATACACCGCAGGTTGCGACGTTCCTGGCTCCTGCTTGTGGGTTTGCTTATTCTCAATTAGTTTCATGTTGCGATACACCTGAAAGCTGTGCAGTGCGTGTCCAATGTTTTTCAAATCTAGCTTTTGGTCCATAAAGAACGGAAAATTCACCTGAAGTGCCTTAAACCCTTGGAGCTGGCGCTGTTGCAGCAGTCGCGCGAGAGCAATGTACTCTGATGGACGCGCGCGGCTTTTGCCAAATATTTGCACAAGGCTTTTCCTCGCGTCCAGGGTAAGCCATATAAATTCATCCGTGATGACTTCCTCGGGCAGCATATGGAGCTCCATCAAATCGCAGACAACCTGCCAGCACGTAAACGACCCAAGCTTGTTGTTTTGGAACTTGCGGAGAGTATCAAAGATGGCCTTAGATGTGCTGCACTTCTTCACCAATAACGTCGTTTCATCAATATTTTGCAAAAACACCTCCAGTGTCTCTAAATAAGTATCCACCGTAAGCTCACGGTTGCCTGCCAGAATACTGCTAGTATCCGTGCGCTTAGCCACTGCAAGCAGACTACGACATAAACACCATAGCAGTGTTAGTTGAAGCTGACGAGCCGGGTGTTCCCATGATTCAAAACAAGCAAAGTGTACCGCTTTGTAAAGTGAGAATAGTCTTCCGAGCTGGGAATGCCTTTAAGCTTGTGAAAAGTTTCCAGCTTATTGCAATACCTAAATACCACTGCCATCCACAGAACTTCACGCAGACCTAAGCGTCCTTGATGAGCTTGTTGCCATCGAAGCACATGCTTTCGAAGATATGCCGTACTACGGTCCAGCTCGCGATAAATATTGCAAGTTGCTGCGATCGCCATACAACAAAATGACAGCAACATGATCCAATTATTCGTCAGTATACAAACAAGAAACAACAGCCAAATTTGCCGTTCTACTTACCAAACTTTATCAGACACGGGTCAACACGCGGCAAGTCATTGCTAATCGAGTAGCTATGCCACATTCCGTGGCGCTGATAGACGAAATCGTAAAAGGCAAGAGCGCCAAGCCACCAGCTTTTGTATCCTTTGCCATTCGAGCTATCAGGCAGCTGATCGCCTAAGAAATTAAGCGCGCGACGTTGACGCTTAGCAGGCTCCATGTTCTCCTCCTTGGAGCGTTTGATCAATGTACTACCATCCGTATCCGTAGTTACACGTTGTTTCTTCCGACGAAGTAAAGCCTTTTCACATTCTTTACTACATATTGGTATCATTACAGTACGAGTAGCGAATAAATATTCTGGATCAAATGATTGGCATATAAAACAATGATTCGGATCCATATTCTTCGAATCACTTGATGGTCGCATTCCCTTCATTTCTAAATATTTAGCTTCACATTCCATGGAGCAAACGGGCACAGGTGGTGCCTTTTTTGCTGTATTTGTTGACATATATTCAGGGTTAAGCAAGTGACAAACGAAACATTCAGTTGTGGATAGACTTGATGATTGCATCATCGCATCATCTGTTAAGCACGCAGCATCTCCATCTTCGCTGTCTGTTGCATGGGCGCTGTTGCTTGAGCTGGAGTTGAACCAGCGACTCAGCTGAAACTCGTCACTGAAGTTGACCATTATTGTCAGTTTTTCTTTTGCGCGCCAATATTCTATTGTAGTGGGTTTTTAATTCGATAAAATGTAAATTACCCGCACTAAGTACGATGGACTGTCGATCTCTCCAGTATCACATAAGCTTCTGATTCTTGTTTCGGTATTTGTTTGTGTATTCGTCTGATTCAGCTATTGCCGTGTCATTCATTCATGGTAGAATCATACCTATTATCCAGGCTAACCAATGCATTTCAATCACTATCTTTCGTACTGGCGCACTTCCAAGACGGCAGGGGGAGGGAGTTCCGTGCACCTCGACACGTACTCGATTCATTTCTTGCCTTTTTAAGCACTAAGTTTCGTCTTGAGGATCTGCTCGAGCTTGACAAAATCGGCGCTAAAGCCGCGGATACCCTCGGCAAGCTTCTCGGTGGCCATAGCATCCTCGTTCATACTCAAACGAAAGTCCTTCTCGTCATAGGAAACCTTCTCTCCTGCATATGCCTTGGCGGCCGTCTCGGGGTCCAGTTTCTTGTCAAGCTTGCTGCTAGACTTGGTAAGCTCCTCCAAGAGACCAGGAGAGATAGTCAGACGATCGCAGCCAGCAAGTTCGGTGATCTCGCCGGTGTTACGGAAGCTAGCACCCATGACAATAGTTTTGTAATCATACTTCTTGTAGTACTGGTAGATCTTGGTCACGGACACTACACCAGGGTCCTCGTGAGATTCGTAGCTGGACTTGCCGGTTTTAGCCTTGTGCCAGTCCAGAATACGACCCACAAATGGCGAAATGAGAGTAGCGCCAGCCTCAGCACATCCCACGGCCTGGGCAAACCCGAAAAGCAACGTCATGTTACACGAGATACCCTCCTTCTGCAATTGCTTGCAGGCCTGAATGCCCTCCCACGTGCTAGCAATCTTAATAAGAATGCGATTCTTCTTAATACCAGCCTTCTCGTACAGCTCAATGATGCGATGGGCACGCGCAATTGTCGCGTCCGTGTCGAAGCTGAGACGAGCGTCCACCTCGGTTGACACGTAGCCTGGTACAATTTTAAGAATCTCCAGACCGAAGTTCACAGACAGCTTATCAATGACATAGCCGAGACGTTCTTTCTCAGACATGTCAGCCGATAGATCCTTTCCATATGCGACAGCATCGTCCACAAGAGCGGCATACTGCTCCATCTGTGCAGCCTTGAACAGTAGCGAAGGGTTCGTAGTGGCATCCTGTGGCTTGTATTTGTTAATCTGTTCAAAGTCGCCCGTGTCGGCTACTACAGTAGTAAACTGCTTCAGTTGATCTAGTTGCGAGGCTTCACGAATCTTCTTGTTGGGGGAGGTAGCCATATTTGTAATATTAAAAAAAAGAACGGTGCGATACTGGACCAAGATTGCTTCGTCCGTTAGCGCGCAGATTCGAAAGTGAGGCTCTCATAATAAAAACAACTTTATACTTGATGATGTATTTGGATACACTGATGACCAATGACGTTTGTGTTCCAAAAAATACGTATTTACAAATATGTGACATCTAAACCACTGTATCTTACGCCATCGATTGATTAAACACCGTCTTGCCTCATCTATTTATTGACCATCTCTTTAAGTCTACAAACTATTCTACACAGTGCGTGCGCAAAGAGGACACTATCACATTTCTATTGCTATCAATTTCTAAATCGTGTAAAATGGAACTAACCTTACATGATTGATACAAATGTCGATGTAATTTTCTCATACATACCAAAGAAAACAAAGCCGCCAATGCTGATCCACATTGAGCGTGGACCTATGCCCAGAAACAGACGCTTCAAGCCTTCGTCAGTGTAAACGCGCGCCAGTGTACTTAGCATGCCCTTGTATGGAACGCCCTTGGCATCCTTACCAAGCATCAGACGCGTCTTGACCACGTCGAGCGGGGTCGTGATAGACGCTGCTATACCACCAGCAACCGATCCACATAACGCTCCCTGCAGAGAAGAAACGGTACCGTTTTGTTTCTTCGACCATTGATACTATAGTTGAAGCATGCAAATAGTGCGTAAATAATGCCCCCTTCATGCAAAGTCACAGAATGAAGAACACATACCTTTAAACTTTCCCACAGTGGAAACTGGATGAACGAAAAGGGAATCTCTCGTGCAATCATGCTCCAGTATCCTCGGTAAAACCCCACCATACCTTCAGCTGCTCGTATTGCATTAAATGCTAGTGGTAGTGACGTGTAAACACCCGTCTGCATGCGCTGCTTCACAATCTCGGTAGGCGTGCGCACCAAACATGCCGCCTAAACATACTCAGCAATGTGATTAATACTTACTGTATGGCACTTCCCCAGAGCACGACTCCTCACCATTTCACCCGAAGCAGCAGCTGCCATATGAACGAGAGGAGAATGCTGCCTGTTCGGAGCAATCATGCTACATAGTGACTTGGAAGTCTCGTAGGTGCTGAAAAACAAGGCACCTACAGAACACACAGAGTATGCAAAATGTAAAGCAGCAAGAACAGTTCGAGTTCTGTTATATAAACTTGTTCTGGTATAAGGATGCCCGATACATACCTCCTGGAGCTGAACCAGCAGCTGCAGCCGACAAGCCCGAGTAAATGCCTCGAAAGCCACCAGCCTTGAAAAATCCATGAGCAGACTGTAGTCGTGTCTTGATCGTGTCGAGTGGGAAGAGCGCAATGTCGACAGATGTCCCCGCGAAGGCTCCACCCTGCCAAGCAAATCAACACGTGAGCAACACCACACCCACACAGACACAAACACATAGAAAAACACTATCATCATTATTAAAATATACAGGACAAACGGACCAGCAAAGCAGGAATAAAGCCGCAAGTGGAAATCGACTTTTCCGTCGTAGCCGTCATTTTGACTTTAATGGTAAGTATGCACTGGACAGTATGTAAAAAGAAAATGTACTGTATTAGTGACACCATGCATTTGTCAACCAATTGAAATCAAGTTATTGTGTAGCCATCTATAAAACCGTGTACATTTCATATCCCCTCAAAACGGGAATTAAAATATTCATTCTCAAAGGAATTAACACGGGGTGCAGCGGATCATTAGACAGCCATGGGGATTACTGATCGTATCAAGGAGATTGGTACGTCGCTATCTCTTTCCATGTCCTGAGTGTATCGCATGTTTTAGTACCTTGTATCTTTTATGCATTAGTTGTAGTAGTATTAGACCTGACATGCGTATATGTACGTCATGCGTGATTGCTGCTAATACAGAGGATGAAATGAAACGGACGCAGATTAATAAAGCCACAGAGGGTCATCTCGGACGTCTCAAGGCAAAGCTTGCCAAGCTTCGTACAGAAGTGCGTTATGCTCTGATACTCAAGTCTTTGTATCATTGTTACTTGCTTTCTTATTTCAACGGTGACATTGACTAACTTATGACACTGTAAGCTTCTTGATGAAGGGAAGTCAAGCGGTGGCGGTGGAGAAGGTAACCAGCAATTGTAGCTGTTATATTCTGTATCCAGTCGTGCTCAAGGATGTTTTGTCATTGTCTGACAGGCTTTGATGTGCCCAAGAGTGGCGATGGACGCGTTGCATTGATTGGGTTTCCCAGTGTAGGAAAATCCACGATGCTGAGGTGTGTATTCGGACGAAAAAAGCCACGTCATGTTACACTGGCTGATGAACAATTTTCTTGTTGAATGAACAGTCAGTTGACTGAAACGCAGTCGGAGACTAACGCAGTAGAGTTTACCACACTCACGTGCATTCCTGGCAACTTGATCTACAATGATGTTCGCATTCAGGTGCGCTCATGCATCTAATTGCACGGACAAGAATGGGAAATTACACCTGTGCTGTGGGCTTTGTCTCAATATAGTTGCTAGATTTGCCCGGTATAATCGAAGGGGCCGCGCACGGACGAGGACGTGGAAGAGAGGTGATCGCTGTGGCTAAGTCGGCCGATATGATCCTGATGGTGCTGGATGCTGGTAGAGAGGCTGGCAATCGTCATCGTGAGATTTTGGAAAACGAACTGGAGACTGTCGGATTGCGTCTTAACCGACAGCCACCTGACATCTACTTCCGGAAGAAAAATGGTGGTGGTATCACGTTTAATAGCACTCTTCGCCTGACAAAGGTGCGAAGCGTTTATCTTATTCCTCTCCTTCCTTGTCACTAAATATGGTATGTGTCGAATACAATTTGCCAGCTGGGAGATGATCCGTACCAAACAGTGTACAAGATTTTGCATGAATACAAGCTTCACAACTGCGAGGTGCTTTTCCGCGAGGACTGCACGACGGATGATCTGATTGATGTGATTGAAGGCAACCGAAAGTATGTGAAGTGTTTGTACGTGTACAACAAGATTGATGTCGTGTCAATTGAAGATGTGGACCGGCTGGCGCGCATGCCGAACTCGACCGTGATTGCTTGTGCCCACGGCGATCGTCCAGCCGTGAGTGTCTTTTTGTAGACATTTTCGCGATTTCCTCCGTATACCTACTAACCGCACCTCCTCTGAGTAGCTTAACTTTGACACACTTTTGGCCAAGATGTGGGACTACATGGGACTCACACGTGTTTACACAAAGCGTCGTGGAGAGGTGCGACAGAACAAATGGATGTGCGTACAATCACTGCCACTGATTGTTTTGCTATCCATATGTGCAGGCCCCTCAATTCGATGAGCCGGTTGTCCTCAGCTCGGAGCGGAAAGGTGTGAGCGTCCATTCTGCGTGCATGTCGGTACGTCCAATTTCTTGTCATGTTGCAGATAGGCTTGACATTATTTTTGCTGACGGTTTGGACTATTGGGTAGATTTCAAAAGACATGCTGGACAACTTCAACTATGCGCTAGTGTGGGGCAGGAGCACAAAGTATAACCCACAGCGTGTTGGCAAGGAACATATGCTTTGCGACGAGGATGTGCTGCAGGTTATTGTGAAGACAGCCAATCAGCAAAAGCGCGACAAGAACTACAACCAAAAGGTTCAGGCGTACTTTGATAAGTACAAAAAGAAGAAGAAAGCGTTGAAAACCTAAATGGTTCCAGCGCTTTTTACTTCGTTCGGTACTAAAGCTAGACAGGGGGTGAGGTTGGCAGCTAATGTAATGTCGTGTGGGCAGAATACATGGTTAGATCTCCAAAGTTGCAGCCGCTGGAAGCACCTGCTATTTATTCCCCGTTTGATCTTCGGAGGCAGCTTCCTTTGCATTGGTTTTGCTCGTGGCCGGTGTGCCTCTTTCAAAAATGTCGGTTTCTTCGTGCTGTGTCGTGCATCCGTGCAGTGTTTTTAGGCGGTTTGTGATGCGATCCAGTGTTCTGTCAGCATAATTACGTTCGGTCAGTAGAAGTGTTACAAAACATGCAGGTGCAAAAAAATGAGTCATTGCTCACTCTTGCTTCATGGGTGGGTACACAGCGTCCAAAAAACCCATCGATGTACTCATGGTTCCCCGTATGTGCTCGACAACAAACCTCCAGTTTGCAATTGGCTTTTTCTTCGTCGGTAGTGAGGACCTACAATATAGAAGCAAACACAAACAGAATGCTGTTACTACAACTTGTTGCAGTCATAGCTAAGACTGGTAGAACGAGAAATTCTTTTTACCAGCAACGCTTGTCAATATCGCCATTGAATTCACTGCCAATGCCTTGAAGCGCTTTCCCGTTAGCAGCGAGTAATGACTCGACAAAGTGGTCACTAAACTGTCCGCCTACTCGGGCGCAATTCAACAGTGTCGATGCTGAAAGGAGTCCACTGGGTGCGTTCTCTTTTTGACGTTCGTTTTCGCTTTCGTGACGATCGGCGCAGAGCACCAGCTGCTAACGCTACCATTGGACGTGGGATCTGAGCAAAAGCGCTTTCCTGTAACACATCTTTATCAGTTCGTTCCAACAGAACTAAAGACGCTGGCAGCTCCGAGTCTGACTGTTTGGCTGTTGTCAACAGCTCGAAATCTTCTAGAATCTCGATTGGATCCTGTGAAAAGCTGCAACTTACACGTCAATTAAATTTGACACAAGTATCGTGAAAGTCACATGAAGAATCTTACTTGGTATTCCGTAGGTTTTGAGCATGAAGAGGCCATCGGAATTTTCTACAAACAAAAAGTAGTGTCAGTGATGAGATCTAGCACAAGTACGGAGCAAAATGGTACTTACCGTGCATACTCATCCAAATGCGTCGTAGAGAATTCAAGTGGCGGTCCCGAAAGTTTCACACCTCGACGAATCGCTGTTTCTTCGATGAGAGGGATCCGTGACGTAATATTCCGTAGTACAAACTTAGCTTGACTGATGTCACCTTTGGAAATTGCTTCATCGTTTCCATTCTTCGTTGACTCTTCCTGACGTTTACATCCTTCTTCACACCAGTCTTCTTCACTTTCGTTATCACTCTCGCTCATGATCGTATCCGCTTCGATCTTGCTTTCATCGTCTCGTTCTCTCTGTAACATCATCGGCCAACAATTGTCATCTGAGTCTGTATCTTCACCAGGTGGTTCCTCATACTGTAGTCCATCTTCAGCCACGTTTTTTTCTATCACTTCTTTCTTGACCAATGTGTCCATATCTTGTATTCTCTTTTCCTCCAGCTCACTCTCGTCTTCACTGCTGCTATCGTCAAATGAAAAAGAACTTGTTCGCTTTCGACGTTTATTTCCACTCTTCTTGGACAGTTTGGGTACAGTTTTCTCCTCAAAACCAAACTCACTGTCATTCTCATGTAGTAGATACTCGCACTTGACTTCACTCTCACTCTCCGTTTCGTCGCTCTCCACAGGAAACATTACCTTCAATTGAGGAGCTGTCGGCTTATTCATTACAACTTTAGTTTACTTCTTACACTTGAAGAGCAAAAACCATTTTATTTTGTAAACACTTTTTGTGGTTCCAGCAATCACGCGCCACACAATCCCACAAGTCGCACAACTAGAAGAACACTTCGCCCAAACTCTGGCACCGAATTACGATTGACCGGTAGAGATTGCGCACTACTGATGCAGTCAAGTTAGTAGTAACTAGAGAATTTGTATGGTCAATCGAACTAACTTGTTCCGATTGCTTCTATTGCTGTATTTAACAGGTAACAATGACAATGAAACGAGGACGTTCTCCTTTACATATGGATGAGGACGTACCACCTGCGAAGCGTGGGGTCAATGAGATCAACGATAATGACACGAACAAGAACAACAGGAGCGACCAAGCACGGATTCAACTTTATGGGAAAGAACTACAAGAAGAAGTCTGTGCTTTATCTATAGCTGATCCTATAGGTTCAGTTGAATTGGATAATCATACTTCAGTTGGAGAGACAATTACAGTATTGGAGACGCCATCAGAGATTGAAACGATTAAGACGATTGAGACGGATGAAGTGGTAGATGATGAAGCACTGGCGCACGCTACCAACATCACGACGTCGTCATTAGGACTTGTGGTGACTGCACCTGAATTTCAAGTACTTCATGACTCGTGGGAGACATTTGACAAAGCTTTAAAGGTCTATGGGAAAATGACGTACCAATTATACGTGATTCGCTCGACGACGTCAGTAAGACGACGAAATTGTAAGATTATTGAAAGTAGAGCGAGAGGAGACAATGCTAGTAATGTAGAAGCTCTGAAGAAGGTAGAACTGGAGCTAGAAGCATCCATGGATCAGGATGTAGATGTGGTCGGACGCGTCGTGGAGAGAACGTTGATCCCGGAACGGTTTCTATGGTATTCCAAGTCGCTCAAGTGTACACATGGATGGAAAGATCGTCATCGAGGCACGGGCAAACGAGGATCTGGAGTTGTACGGTCAACAAGTTGCCCTGCAAAGATGTGTGTTACTCTACAACATCGAGGACCTGGTCCCGACGACTGGAAAGTGGTTGTGACAAAGCATGTGCGGACACACAACCACCAATTATCCAAGGAGTTGTATTTGTATTACACGGAGAATCGACGTATTTATGACCCGGACTTGCTTGCGGTTGCAAAAGAAACATGTGGAGCGGCAAAACCCTCTGTTGACATGGCCAACGCCCATCTTGTATCTTTAATCGAGCAAGCTAATCAGCGGACCGGGCTGCATCATATACTCCCGTCCAATAACGAGCAGATCCAACGGCAGGCTACGTCGATGGCATTGCCGGCATCGAGTTCACCGTCTTCATTATCTTCTTGCCCTAATGAAAGTGGCAATGACGACCGCACCAGCAAGAACCTCATGACGCTTACCGAGACGGATCGTGGCAATGAAGTGGCTCGGCCACGTGTGATAACGGGGATTTCGTTCGCTACCATGCCACCACTGGGCGCGATGGTATTGACACCCGGAACGATTCGGTCGAAAGCGATAGGTGGTGGAGGATTCTGCGTGCCACGAGTATCGGTGAAGGTGCATGCGTCTTGGGACGCTTTCCACGACTTCATAGCGCAGTACTCATTTGATACAATGCAAGTTTTCCGCACACGGTCAACCGTGTCGATAGCCGCAAGAAACGCAAAAATTGTAGCATCTGTTGCAGCAAAATGTGGGCAGGACGGTCACGATGTTGCTAGTTACGCAAGTTATGCTGCGACGTCACCTTCTTCGCGCCTCATCCCAGAGAAGTACAAGTGGTTCTCGAAGCTGTTGATTTGTACGTATGGCCGGAACCGAAGAGTACGAGGCGGAGGAGCTCGTGTTGGTGAACAGAATGATGAAGGTCCATGCCCAGCTATGTTACTCGCACGTATGGAGCGCAATGTAGACGGCGATTGGTACGTAGTGATCAATCGTCAAGTGCAAAAGCACAACCACCGATTGCATGGTTACGTTGAGGAGGCTTGCGGAAGCAATCAAGTACTAGTCGAGTCTGGTAATGATACCACCGGTGCCTTAGCAACTGCATCAAATATGGACTCAAATTCTATGCGGTATTGTTCAAGTGTACATAGCTCAACCATGATTGAAACTGAAACGAGCGAAACCAGCGTCGTCAAAGATACACCCACACAGTCTTTTGATCATCGTGAAATTGTTGTCCGCGTTCCGAAGATTCAGTCTGTCTTTAACTCGTGGGATGACTTTCACGCAAGTCTCAAAGCCTACTCCGATGCTACATATCAGCTATATCGTACGAGAACGACAAGCTCAGCAAAGGGAAGGAACAAAAAGATTGCACAAATGGAGCGTGGTGGTGGCGAAGGAGAGACTGACAAGAACAGTGAAGCCAGAAGTGAACAGGAAGTCCTTTCGAGTGGAGCAAATGTTGCGCGCAAGATTCCTGAACCGTGGAGATGGTACTCTAAGACCCTAACGTGCACACATGGCTGGAAAGAGCGGCATCGTGGCGCAGGCAAGCGCTCTGCCCATGGTGTACGCTCAACAGCGTGCCCTGTGAAGATTTGCGCCACCGTGCAATACATAAACCAACTCTCAAGACTAGATGGCTCTGACTCGGCTAAAGGCAGCTGCGCCATAGTTCATGACAGCTGCTGGCGAGTTGTGGTTACGAAGCATATTGTGGACCACAATCACAATTTATCGCGGGAGCTGTATCAACACTATTGTGAGAATCGTCGAATTTACAACCCAGAACTACTTGCAATCGGCACGTCGAATAATGGCTTTCTAGTGAAGCGTAAGGTCAACCGAAGTCCTAGTGACCATGGCGCTTCAGCTTCTGATACGTCAAAACATTGTATAGTCCCCGCTGGACATCAAATAACTTCTCAATCTCTTGCGCTGTCAACCGAGCTTGAGGCGGGGCTGGCAGAAATTGCAAATCATGGCCCGCTATTTGGATCTTCTGGTAGTATTCACGCACTTGAAGTCGATGGAGCAACCACGTTGCAACAAACAATGACTAAAATGCCAACTTCGGCTTGCGTCGGACAGCAATTTGTGCCGTCAGTTGTGCTGGCTCCGTACAACTCAACAATCTCATGCCAACCAGCCCGAACTCAAAGTCAGGATCAACAGCAGCAGGAGCAGCGCGAAGATCAACAGCAGCAACCGCTGGCAGCTTGTGGCGTTAGTTCGAATAGCGTTTATCTTAGTCGAAGTCACGTAAGCGGGGAAAGCGCGGTAGCCTTGGCAACACCAGCCATAAACTCGTCTAATCTCGTGGTACTCAACGACGCAGGAGCGGCAATGTCTGGTGGACTTCCTCGATTGGGCTCCAACGTGATATCTGTTGCATGTCGTGTCCATGGATCATCGGCCGGTGTTGACTTAACTATTAACGAGAAAGGTATTATTAACCCGGAAACGATTACGTCAGAAGCACATGAAATTGGCTCTGCAAATACTTTAGCAGCGCAATGTACGTGCTTCCGGATTGCTGGTGGAGGTACCTACGTTACTATTGTCCCTGCTAGCGGGTCATCAGCCCCTACTGAAACCAATTTCGATGTTGAAGACGAAGCGATGTTGTGCGATGAAGACATGGACGGAGGCTGGCAACCTTCTTCGCATGTTGAGATTGAAAAGGTGACGCTTGAAAACGGAGAAACAGTTTGGCTTGTGCCTCGCATCGTGCGACGGTATTCCTCATGGGAAGAATTTCACACATACCTGGACGCGTATTCAGCTGCAACATTCCAGCTCTACCGTGTTCGCACAACGTACTCGGTGCGCTCGCGCAACGTTCGCCTTCGTCAACTAGCTGCAAGTCGAGGACTTCTTGTGCGCGAAGGTGATAAAGATAATACAAGAGATCCAGCGGAGAGTGAGCAAGAAGGTGTTCATGGGCTGTCTCGAGCCCACCTAGTACCCGAGCGATATGAATGGTACTCGAAAACGTTCTTATGCACACACGGATGGAAGCGTCGCAGTCGCGGTAGCGGCCAGCGTGTTAGCCACAACGTTCGGGCCGCTGAGTGCCCCGCCAAAGTATGTGCAACACTGCAGCGTACTGACGGTTCAAGTAAATGGAACGTCGTTGTCACGAAGCATTTGGCAGAGCACAATCATGAACTCTCGGAAGCAATTTACCTTCAATACTCTGAGGTTCGACGTGTACGCAATCCTGAAGTGCTTGCACAGGCCGAGCAACTTTGGCGAGGTGGAGCTACACGTCGTCATGTGTTTGAGTATCTCAAAGAGCGATCGCCGAATCAAATCATTCTGATGAAAGACGTGCACAACCTCGTTCAGCGGTGGCAGTCACGAGAGCGTCGTCCAAGACAAGACCAGCAACAGGACAGTATCGAAGACCAGCCAGTACAGCTGCAGTCCAAGTCAAACGCGTCACTAGATGTTTCAGCCAGTCATGACGATGAGAACGCCCCTTGGTTGTGATGTATTTGTATGGAGATGATTTTGTGTTTTTTTTCGAGCGCGCGGGGAAGTCCTACACTTCGTAAAACCTTAATGATCTATGATAAGGATATGTGCTGAGGAGCAAACCTTCAGCACATAATGACAGCCCTGACACCAAGATGCACTCATCTAGAAAGATGTCTTTGTCGCTGCGACTTTTTTGAAACGACGTTGTCATTTGGAATTCTGTTGCATGCGACCGTTTTCCGCACAATTCTACGTGTTTTGGTATTCCAAGAGGGTGCAACGTCAATTCGTCTAGTACCAGTTTTTCCTGATACAGCACAAAAGATCGACTTCCATGTTGAGGATGACGACTTGTAAGATACGTGTTGTTTCGTTGTCATGGATGTTGCGTCTGTTAGATATGTCGCCCCTGCGGAAAGCCACATGATCTTGTTGACAACAATGCAATCGTGATAGAAACACCCGGTTTTAGACAAGACGCAAACTAGCGTGCAATCTTAACAACTTGGAGATCAAGTGTCGATTTTGGTTGGTCATGAAGTGCTGCCGTCGAATGGTTTCTTGTTCAAAGAGATTTTTGTAGAAGATGTTGAGTAAATGGTGGCCGCGGTGAAGATAAAGCACGCATACTGAGACCGTCCGTGCAACGTTGAGAGCTCCGGCTAGACTTACAACCTTGCATTAACAATAGTTCGCACTTCCTGCGAAACGAAGTCACGCATGTAGCTTGCCAATTCAAGCGCATTTCCCACATAGTGCCAAAAATCCCCCCCCCTGTCAGCCATCGCTTGTGTCAATCTCTTGCCGTGACTACTAGGGCAGCAAAGTTTCACGCCCATGCCGTCCCTTGAGGTATACTTGAAGTCCTCTGTATGGAGTAACCATCGCTCACTCGCTTGTATGAAGCAACCATCGCTCACTCGTTTCGAGCACATACATCCATCCAGTCAGGGTAAGGAGATCAGAGAGATGGAGCTGAACCTGGACTCAATTTGGATTGTACATATTGGCGCCAACAAATAGCGATATGCTGAACAACTGGCGACAGGTAAGAAGTGAAAGAGAGTTGGAATGAAACAGTGGAGAAAATTTGTGGTTCTGAGGTTAACCATCGCTTGAGGGACGGACAAGACAATGGCCAAAGGGTCATCATGTATGATTGTATGTACTTCCAGCGCCAACAGAGAAGTGGATAACATATCGTACGACTAGCATGAGTAACAAACCCGTCTATCAAAATACTAGAGCGACTTAATCTGAAGAAGGTTACTTGCGTCTTGCGTCGGGTATTGTAGATCCGCTGCCGTCTCTTATCTGTATAGCTGTTTAATCAAAATTGTGCATTTAGTTTATCCTACACATTTTGACCATGGGTTTGTTTTCAATGATGCACGATACCGAGATCTCTCTCCGTTCAGTCATTCGGCGTTCTCAAGAAAGATAATAACGCTTTTTTGTGCAATTGTGGAAGCGTATTCTCACTGCGAGTAGACAAAGCCGACTCAGTAGACGAACTTACGGACACGATTAAATTGAAGAAAGTGTACTAGTTTCCTGCAGTACATCGTACTCATTAAGAGCTGCTGATAAGATATTAGTTATTAAAAGTGCGACGTCTACGTACTGTTTAGCCATGTCGGTTGCTCGAATGATCATGTCACGCTTGAAGTCATCCAAGGCAAGTTGGCCCAACACATTGAAATCAGCATTTTTCATAACCAAGAAGGATTGTGCGACATGGTAGTTTTCCAACACTGCATGGTCGTTATAGCGCAACGTGATTTTCGATGCGTTGAGATGTGGAAGCTATTGTTGAAACCGTCATGCATGAAGTCACGCACACTTGCAGCAATGAGCGATAACGCATAATTACTAGGGACGTAGATGCTACCTCTGGCTGCATAAGAAAGTAATGCACAATCTGCATAACATCCGCAGCATGAATGTCATCGCGATACGGGCTCGTGGAACTATATCAGCGTTGGATTAATAACAGGAAGTTCACAAACACGTTGCGTTTTATATTTAGTGCCTGACAAGGACTGCCACCAAGAAGGTGCTGCCCAATGTTGCACCAAAAAGACATTAAAAGTCCACAAACTAACGTTTTGAAGCAGGTTTTGCAATTCAACTTCTGACGCATACCGCAATGTCCTTTCGCACACAATTGATATGGCTTTCGTTTTTTCTTTGCGCCCGTACTTCCTGCTACTGACAGATACCTTTCACGCTCTCGAGCAGCTAATAAGCGCTTTGTGCATCTCCAATGCTGAACGTGCGGAATCGCAGATTTATCCTCTCTACAACAATAAAATAAGTGTTGTCGCTCGTGAAAAGGATCCCGACACACATCACAAGTGTATTGCTGACTGAATAGGCCAGGATCGGTGGCCATGTATCTCGGTGGATCAAACGCTCTTTCCAGACGACGAAAGAGCTTTGGGTCATCAACAAAGTCTTGTGCAGGCATCGGTGGTAGGGCGTAAACCTTTTCAAGCTGTGGCACGTGGCTCAAAAAGAACTGAAGCACCTAGAGATGTTTGACGTTGTAATCAGGTGAATCACTTTTGCTGGCACGCAAACCCTTGTTGCAGTATCCAACTATCAAGGCTGCCAGATCGTGCACCACCGTAGCAGCACTAACGTAATCCAGCAAATGTTTTGCATTATTACCAATCGACGCATGTCACCACCACCGACAAGCACCCGGATGGAGCGTGTAATTATTAGTTTAGCTAATAGGTTGCCAATGTCCTCAGTACAGTCGCGATGACGTCACAATATGCGTGAAATTGCAAGAAACGACCAGTCCGCAGCTCGACGTGACCGCTTCCTTTGTGTGCACACATGGCATGAACATCGCGCGCACAATTATTGACTCGGCGACACTATATCCGAACACCACCACTCGAGGGACAAAAGCAGCATTCACCTGGAGGAAGTAATGTTCTCATCAGCACTTCTTGCACGTCAGGCACAGCCTTTCCAACTTCTTCGACAACAATCAAATTCGTCTTTTCGACTTTTGCACGAGTATCTTTCGTCGCTGCTTCCTTTGCAGCTTTCTTAGCAACGTCCTTCTTCGACATCTCATCAACATGTTTAAGATCACTTGCCTTAGCAGCGTGTGCAGCCAACCGACTTGGGACCCAATTTTATGCACAAGACGTGTCCAAAATGCATGGAATTTCTCTCAATTGCAGACTTGTTCTCGTCTTGAAACCCAGCAAAGTGACGCCAAAACGCCACGTCGTCGTCACAAGTTTCAACAACGTTCAATGCAGTTATACTTCTATCCTTTTCGCAGTATACACACTGGATCAATTGTCGCTGGACTTATCGTCGACAGCAATCACATTTCCATTCGGAGCTCTCTGTCACTTCATTTTCCTTTTCCATGTCATTGTTTTCTCCTCATCTTGTTCGTTTACTACCATCGGCAATACATGCAGGTAACATTTTCGATGAATTGCAAGTTCACATTCAATACAAACAAGCAATGAATCATTATCATTCACATGAGGCATGATATAAATACACTGAGCATCTAAACTTTTGAGCTACTGACTCGTTTTTCTTGATTCTTGCAATATCCAAAGCTATCAAGACATGATCAAGTTGTCACATGGATAGATACAAGAGTTCTGATACTCTATGGCCTTCATAAACGACGTTGGAAGCCCTGACGTAGCGCGACAAGATGCATCCAGATGCTGCTGGTCGAGATCAAATGTCTTAGAATTTGAGAATATTTGGTGTACTTTATTTTAGTGTGGACTAAATTTTGTAGAATTGTTTAAGTAAACACAATTAAACGTATACTTATGAATGGAACGCTTTGAGGTGTCCTGTGCTGAAGTAATGAGTAGATCAGATACGACTTTGTATGCATAATACAGTGCCGAGTCATGGAATCAATGCCATGTCGCGATCGATCCTATGCACATACTTAATACTACTTTTGCACCACTAAAACAAGAGGACACACCATTTGAAAACTGAACACAATGCATAAAAATCCATCTACACGCGTCTTTTCAATACGTATAACTTAGACAAAAGCTAACAATAAGAAGTGATCGTATAATGGTTTGCAGAACATATCGTTCACACGCCGCCGTCCACCACTTTGCTGTATCATCAATTGAAAAGAGCACTTTGCTGCGTCCTTTCATTATAAGTTATACAAGGTTTTACAATGTGGTACATATGAAATCGCACAGTTATTTCCCCCACAAGCATGGCGCATCTGGGCGTAAAGCATCGTAAGCTGGCGCTGTTGGACGCTCATGGTCGTCCAGTATCTCCATCATTTGTGCAGAAAGGAGACAAGAGTGTACAGGTAATACGTGGTGGTCTTCGAGCTGTATTACAGCCGTTGGGGCTCGTGTTACTACAGAATGCCAACGTCAAGCGTCACGACGCCTTTGTTCTCGTGCTGGATAACGACCGCACAAGTGTTGCCTGCATATTGGCAGCCATGAACTTGCAGTGTGTCTGTATATTGCTAAGCACAGGTCGCATAGCATTGTTAGATCACGTGAAGAAGCAGACAGGTATTACGAAAGTGCTTATTGTGGACGATGCAACCTCTTCTGTGAGCGTCCAAGATGTCACTAGTCCTCAAACAGCAGGAGACTCGACAAATGAATGGACGACAATTCCGTGGCTAAGAGAGAAAGTTATCGATAAGAACGGATGCGTCTGCTTACTTACGTCAGGCAGCGTAGGTGAACCCAAAGTTGTGCCTTGTACGTGGGACCACATGCTGCTGCAAGGAGAGTCGACATATCATCAGCTTTTCCCAAAGGGTCCGACGCGTATTGTCTGTGGAACGTCTATTTCACACGCGTTCTCTATTAACACGTTATTCGCGCTGTTTACGTCTCCGTACGACGCGCAATCGGAGCTTTGCTTTGCCTCTAGCGTTGTCGGACTCTACTCGCTACTCGCTCAGCGCAGTCATCTCTTTACGGTGCTCTACGCGACGCCTGGGACGTACACAGCATTAGCCGTAATGCCACCAACTTTACTGCATGCCGACGTCCCTTACTGCGCAGGTACGCGTCTTCAGCTATCTTTGTTTCGAAAAATGAGGGACGACTATGGACTGCTACTGATGCAGAACTATGGGTCGACAGAGATGGGAAATACGGCGGCATGGTGTCTACATGGGAAGAACTATGATGTAGAACTAAAGGAGATGGAAAGCAACGAGAAGCAGCTCTATGTCGGTTGTGTGTGGCCTGGTGTGGAGACTTGTACCACCGACAGTGGTGAGGTCGTGATGAAGACTCCGTGGCAGGCAGAAGGGTATGTAAACTCGCGCGTGTTGCTCCACTTTAACGGGCCGCACCACACGTCTGATTTGGGTACCATCACACAAGACAAAGATGGAGTTGACTGCATATGGCTCCAGAGGCGTATCCGTCCAGATATTGAAATTAAATCGCGAGGTCGGCACATGACGTTCTCACCTGACAATATTGAGACTGTGATTAGCGCACACCCCAGCGTATCAGACGTTCTCGTGCTTACACAGAATAAGGCCGACCACGAGAAAAGCGTCATCCGAGCTCGCGTTGTATTGAATGACGGCGCCAGTATTGGTATATCGGAAATAAAGCAATGGTGTGTATCGCACAACTTGCCTGGATTGCGAGACACGCTGGATGTAGAAATAGCAAAATATTTGCCTTGCAGTCCAGCTGGAAAGCTAATGTATGCTTGATCTAATCCAGTTGTCACTCTGCCGCTGCAGCGCCAAGAAAGTCGTGCACCAATTACATGATACAATTGGATGGAGGCCAAGTGCGGGACTTTAGTTTTAAGTTCCAAGTTGTTGCGGCACAGATTTCTCCTGTTTGTGATAGATGACATGTAGCTTGAAAAGAATAGGGTCTTTTGCGGTGGATTGCTCGCCTCAAATTTATTTGGTCTGTCCCAGTTTGCTTCAGCCACGTTCTTGAGTAGGTGGCTTATTTGCACATATTTCTTATACAGCTATCAATTTCATCAAGATGAGCGCCAAGATAACAAACATTACATTCGGATGACGTGTAACGCCTTTTCGTCGCATAACGCGATACAGTTTGGTTCCGTAGGCGACCACCGAATTTGGTTAATGGGCTCGTCAGATTTCAGTAAGGTGTAGCAGATGCCCTCTACGTCATCGCCGGACCTCATCATCTGAGCGCAGATGTCATAAACGATCGCAGCGTTGTCTTCACCAGCACTACATAGATCGTATCTTGAGTGTGGTGACCATGACATCGAATTGACTCCCGCTTTATGCTGGTCCAGCACTACCATAGGAAAGATGGGACGACGAAGGTCGATCACGGAAATCTTAGTGCTGTCGTCGGCGAAAGTTGCAATGAATCGGTCATCACGTTTGTTCCAAGCTAACCTGAGTAAAGGTGTTTTGTCCGGTGATACATAGACGATCGTACTGGACTCCAAGGATCTAGACAATCGTGCAGCACAAGTTTAGTGATTTCGAGATGTACTCTACAGGCGATAGTAGTCGCTATAGCTCACCTCAAATCAAATAATCGCAGGGATCCTTCACCACCAACAGAAGCAAACTTCTTTGGGTCGCTACTTGAGAACGCGGTGTCGTACACATCAGTATCGTGGGCAGTAATTTGATGCATTGGTAACGTTGGTTGCTGAAACAAAACACAAGTCAGTTTTCGCGTGAGTATCATGAGTTTTGGTGATAACGAAGTAGATTAAAATGTACATTGATATCCCAAATAGTGCATGTTTTTCCAGTACTTGATGTTCCAATGACGTTGGGCTCGAGTTCATTCCAATCGAAGCTAGTGAGCGGTGCACAAACATCATTTTTATTTTTCTTCTGAAGTAAAAAAAGAAGCAACCCTCATCAACATTTATACCACCACAAGAAGCAGCTAGTTATCGAGGAGTAATAATGAAAAAGTAATTACAAACCTCCATGAACCTCGAGTGCAGCTCAATAGACGAGTCTGTTATCGTCCAGAGTCGCAAGAAATCCGCTGTTGTAGCCAACAACTCGACATGCGCACCTAACGAAGCTGGTGACCACATAATTTTAGTAGGTGGGTATGGATGGTCAATCTCTAATGCAGAGACGACTTCCTTTTGATTCGCTGTGGGATGGAAGATCTAGTACATTTGATACGAAACATGATGATATATACTCAGACATTTAAATAAGGAGAGTTCAGAGAAGACGTCCAATATACCTCAATCTTGTTGGCATATTCGCCTGGAATAAAAGTAGAGGCAGCAATTCGCATTGAACTAACATCTGGTCGCCAGCAAAGACCATAGAGACGATCTCGTGTTGGATATGTAATGAAAGGCCGATCGCAAAGAATTGTGCGCGGAGATATTGCCATGATTGGACGTCTATAATACTGTCAAGTGCGTGAACAAGTGATATATTTTGCCACTGTTTATCTTGAAAACGTATCGAGAAATAATGACTTTGCAGCGTCATAGCAACGAAATGTATGGCTGCAATTTTAAGTAAAATTGACACTTGGTATGGTGTATCCTTCCAGCCAATTTATAATGGCTACGCTGATTGCTAGGAAATTATGGCCACCCCCTTTTGTTACCCAGCGACGAAGATACTACGGCTTGTAGAGGCAGTTATAAACGGTAGTATTCTGGTTTCGGCACGTCAAATGGCAACGGAGAGAGGTTAGAACAGTGTAAATCACCACAGACGTTTTCTACGATAAAAGCATCGATCGGATCGATACAGTTCCACATAAAGTGCACATGGCATGCAGTCCACATTGCCGCTGTACTTTGTCAATTGTCTTTTACGACACGATGAGCCATGCAACCACCCGATCTTGGCATCTTCATCTCAGCAGTCCCCGTAGTCTAGCTTTTGATATATATCGTCATTGGTGCCGGACGATATTGGAGTGACAGGCATAAAGTACCGCCGCATGGCATCTTGAAATCGTTTACCATAAAGACCTGGCTCAATGATTGTGGGAGAGGATTGTCCAGCAATCATACCGACAGACTTGCTAACACTCTCCACACGCTTTATTAAATCAAACTGACGCAGATAGTCGATGATACCAGCAGTCATTTCGGACAGAATATCCTCCTGATCTCCCATGTCGTTGTTTCGATAGCATAGCCCTACAACCATCGAGTAATCCACGATATTAATAGAGCAGAGAAAAGCAGTATCGTTTTGCACCGCTTTTAGTATAAAACGATGATCTTCTGCAAGTATGCCCAAAGGATGGCCTTTGGTAAGCTCTAGGAAGTTACCGTCAAGCAAGACATGACTGCCATTTTGAACGGCTTCCGTGGTGAATTGAGGTCTGGTATATCGGTTCCGCGAACTTCCTTTCAGATCATAAATTCGTGTGGGTTGCTTTTGGTAAAACACGTTTTCCATGACGCAAATGTAGTGTACCATCTTCTGCCCTGTATCTTTTCGGGTTGTAGTTGTCTGGTAGAGCCCGACAATCTTTGACAACAGGCTTGCCCGGCCGTCAAAGTAAATGCTCGCCACATATTTGAAGTACTCAGGAAGACATCCCAGGAAACTCTACACAGTTTGATTAGCATCATGAATGAACAGTTTGATCAAGGGGCACACGTACCTGCATTTCGGTCGATGAAATGTGCTTGACAATAAAGCGGTCATCAAAGGTTTGGTAAAACGAGGCACCCGATTTGCCACCATTGGCGTCCCAGCTTGCTACGTGAGATATTGAAAACACGTAGCTCTGAAGACTACCACAAAATAGTTCGCGAAGGACCTCAAACTGAGCACCAGCATTAGTATTGCCGAGTCAACTGGCACTGTACACGCAGTTACTAATACTAGAAGTTTGCTTACCTGGAGTGGGAAGTACGCAACTGTTGACAGTTCCCAGCACGTGCTGGACAACGCAGACGACGTTTTGTTTAAAAGTAGTGACAAGTGCAACGGCATTTCCGTTGTCACAAATCTAAACGGCATGTTCAATGATGTTTCGAGCGCAGCACGAGACCAATTTGTGGATACAGTGCTAGTATCGTCACGTTTTCCCTTTTCCAACGTAACTGATTTCACCGCGTCACTATGAACGCGTAACTTCCATCCGTCCATCTCCTCTTCGTATGAGTTTGTCGATAAAGCGTAAGCAACGCTTGTAATCGGTTTTGTCTCGTCAACCAAGACCACTCGAGATTTTGATCGATGGGGAAGACTCGGATGTCCAGCAGTCAGTGCTTCAGGAAGGTGTACTGTAAAGTCGCTACCTGGTTCAATTCTACCGAGAACACGATAAAGGTTCCACAAAGCTTCCTTCCACCCAGTTTGTGGGCCCTACCATTCAACATGACGTCAACAACTGGATCGTTATGCCTATGCCAATTTTAGCCACAAACTACGCACCTCTTTTTCATCTCCATTACTGTTGTCAGCAACAGAGAATGGCAATGAAGGTCTCTTAGATGATTCAAAGCTTGGAATAGTCGACGAAGATAACATTGCCTTTCCCATGCTCGACTCAGACTCAGTGATACAACTCAGAGCTCCACTACTCCTGTGTCGAACCACCAATTCAGTATCGTTACTCCTGCCGGACGGTTGGACAATAGTGCTGGGCGTCAGGGTTGATTCTTCGAACACCAGTGGTGATGCAATGGATGACAAAAGTGTATCAGGACGAACAATGTCTCCTTTACCATTTCGAGCTGACGTGCTCGCATCCACTGAAAGATGTTTCTTGATTAACTTGCGAAGGCGCATCATGTAGGTAACCCATTTGCATGCTACCAAATACATGGCGCGCTGAGTAGTATCACAAGTTCCCAAACTGTCCGCTAACTTCTCACCAATAAGCGTTAATTGATACGAGAAAACTGCGTCACCGCTTCGTACCATTTTTGAAATGCACATGACTTCAAGAATGATACGCGCGTGGTAACCCCTATCCGTGCTCTCAAATGCTTTTACTGCCTCGTTAATTCCCTCGACTTTCTCCGTAAAAGTATTAACGAGCGACTTCAGGGTCTCCTTTAAGATTTCAAGACGCGCCGTCACTTCCTTCTCCATAGCAGCTTGCTCCATCTTGGAAAATAATTGCTTTGCAAGAAAATTATCATTACCGCGTTTCGACTCCGCATGGCTAAGGCGAAGTGACACCTGCTTTAAGAAATCAAAGCGTGCCACAGACTTGCCAATGTTTAAGAAAAGTACGTGGGACTCCATCGAGATATGCGTACACGTTGCGCTTGACGACTTCAGTAGCACAGATCGTTCTGCTTCCAGGAAGAGGACTTCCAGAAATCTAGCAAACGAGTACTTGTATATGTACTTGTCCAACGGCATAAAAGGTGTAATCACACATTTGCATTCACGACACCATCGCCAAAATATCACTGTAGGAAATTCGTTCTCCGCTGAGACGATAGTTTCGTCATCATTCCCGGATGTATGAAAAACGGAGTTTGGCGTCATTATTGCGTGCAGTTTGGTGTTCTTCTCGAAGCTCCTTGTAAGCGAGAGTTCGGTAAACGAGCCCAACGCTTTACTTGCGGCTTCAGCATCGCTGACGTTACTTACTGATAACAATAACGGCTGTTTATTTTGATCTGGCAGCTCTTCGAATGAAATTATTATTGTTCCTGTCCGGCAACTGAACGAATAAACGTGATCTGCCATCAAATGATTACACTTCACACTCTATGACAACGTATCGGCACAACAAGTCACATGTCAGCTGTCCGCTGCGTATATCGACGAATATGTCTCCAACACAACCAACGTACTTGACATTTGAGAGAGAGAGCTGCCAATTCTTGACTAAGAAAGTTGCCAAACGATACATCTTCATCCGAGCAGGCTGTAATTCGGAGTTGCTTGGCTTCGACACATTGATGGTAGCGGGGGTTTTGGGATCCGGGGTCACGAACACGCAATGTGGATGTCGTACACCACGTAGTGCGTCTCTCATCAGTAAGCCCTGCAAATTCATTTGACGTCAATATGTCATTGTTCAGGTCCAGATTGGATAAAACATGAGCCTCTAAAAGCAATTGATACGTCATCGCAAGCACAGCACGGGTAAGCTGCTTCAGTAGGCGTAATGTCTGTTTTGATGGTCCAGTAATTAACACTGTGCAACCATTGAGCGGATCACATCCATCTAGGTACAGATAAGTGTCTGATCGCAAGCGAGGTGCTTTCAGAAACACGCCTGCAAGCGCTTGCAATGACTTTTTCGCCGGTGAGAGTGGTCCCTCGTCCGGCACTATAGGGACTGACTTCGCCGTGAATGACCGACAACTGCCAATTACTTGTGCAGGATTCGCTTTATCCACATGATCTACAGATGTTAAGACCTCAGCTCCCGTATGGCGTGCAATTCGGTGTAACAAGTCACTCTTGACATTAAGGACGATCGATATTCGGCGCTCACGTAACAGCTCTTGGGCTGGCCTAGACACTGCTTTTTCCACAAAAATTACATCCGGCTCTAGTGCCGATATCTTCTCCACCAAAATCGCCATGTAACTTCTTTCTTGCTCCAACAACGTGTCCAATGAGCTCATTCGCCCAAGCCCGTTGGAGCGGTCATAACTTATTCCACAAGCAAGGAGCAAGATACGAGGGTTTGCGACGTGGCGCGCCATTTGCTTGTGACTCAAGTGCTTGCGGCACACGGTTCCAGCCAGCCATTTGAAATTGTAACTCGGCTCGTTCTTGCATGCCTCCATAGTCGCATTCATTGCAATACTTTTCACTTTCACAAGATTCTCGTAGTTAAAACCACTAACAGAGCGAAAATTCATACTGAAAAGCAAATGGCCCGTCACGACAAAAGCAATGTCTTCCACAGTTTTAGCCAAATGATCTAGATCAGTGAACCCAGACTTCGGTAAACTGCTTGAAATTGATGATGTTAAATGCTCAATGCCGTCACGAATTGTTTTGTGAGCTCTTTGCTACATTGCAAGCACCAAATCGTCATCAGCAATGGTTACTATCATTAGTTTGCGCTTTTTCTTACCATGAATTTATCCAACGCGATATCTCTCTGTGTGTAGAAGTTATTACTGTTATGGGTACTACATTTTTGCGGTGTCTTTCCACGTACAGTTAAGACCTTTTCTTCAGACGAAAATGTTTGAGCCCAATTGTGGAGAGCCACCATTTCAGCATCCAGTCCACCACTTTCGATTGCACCTAGCAGTTCTACGCTAGAATGTCTCCTTTTAGTTCGTACTCGTGGGCAGGTCCTCTGACAAGCTTCAACGGTATCTGACGTCTCAAATATATCGACAGACTCGGTTGTAAAGCTTGTTGGGTCCACCGACTGATCAAAGTCTGTAAGGTCACTTGCGTTTGAGTCGACAGGTGACAACATCAACATCGGTTCCTCAATCGGGTCAATCGACGGGCTGAATACTAGAGGTGACGGCTTTGCAAAACCAACTTCCCCACTCAACAGGTGCGATGTTAAGCGGTCAAGCTGAACAGGCAGAGATTCTCTTAGCGTATCACTTCCGTCCAAGCTTTCGATCGAATGATGTTCCTGTTTATTTTCGTTTGCTTTTTTCTTCCCGCCAACGGCGTCTGTGAATTGAAAGCAGAACTTACACACTCGAACGACGCCTGGAAACTTGTGCGGTATACCATCAATAAAGTGGTTGCTGCACTCGTAGCAAAAGATTTGTCCGCATAGCCGGCAATGGTGACGACGCCGAAAGAGAGAAAATGCGGCAGAACAGTCATAGCATACCTATTGTAGGCAAAAAAAGCATTCGTTCAATCTAAAAGAAAGATGAAAAAGACCCTAAAGTCACTATAGTAGCAGTAATGTCACCAATGGACTTTTCGTCTCACCTTACAGAGGTGATCTGGCATCCAATACTGATTGCCAGTCGACATAGGAGGAGGACGTATCTGGCTGGGCGATGCTAAGTAACAATAAACATAAGTTACAATCATAACAGTCATAAAAATTAAAATTGCTTGTAACTATACCATCACCCCCAGGTCTTGAAATCTTCTGATTGTCTGGATTATCATCCGGATCCTTTAAATTCAATCGTAAACGACCAGGAAACAACAAAGTAAATAGCTTATAAAGTTGTGTCGATTGAGGCAATATATCGACTCATACTCAAGTAATTATGCTTGATACACTAATCGACTCACATGAAAGGATGAGGCCAAGAATCCAGGTATTGGGAATGTTGTTAAGCTGTTAAGCACATAGAGAAACGACCACGTGTAGATTAAGATACCCAATATTGTTGTTTAGCTGACACATCATTGACTAACAAGCATTTCAATCGAGACTGATACCGTGAAGGATCTTGGTCCAAACGATAATGCGGCATTGATTGCACACGTCGCTCCGTGTCTTTCATCGTTCGAGTAAAAGAGTGAAGATTCAGTGCGGTTTTATAGGTGAGTTACTCAAAAAAAAGGGTTTTTTTTGGAAGTTGGAAACTTCAACCTCTAATATTTGGGTCCTTTTCATTTTTAGGTTTTTTTTTCATTGTTTTGAAACAAAAAAAAGGACTTTTCAAGGTTTTATTTTGGGTAATTCTAACAGATTCCCAACACGATCGATCATAATGGTGCGAGGCACCTACTGTTTCGATGAAAAGGCCTTTTCGGTGGACGTCTTTGACGTAACCAAGTTTCTAGAGGACTGCAGAACACGCAGTCCTCTAGAGACAATCTACCAGGATTTAAAGCAGTTCCAGACAGCACTGGAGAATCAGCTTGTGGCAATTATTAATGAGGATTATGCCGAATTCCTACAACTTTCGTCCAAACTAAAGGGTGTAGATGAGGCTGTTTCTAGCGTGCGTGCACCTATTCTAGCGGTCCTCAAGCGCGTAGATGAAGTGCAAGATGCCATGGTATTTTCGTGTTATTATTGCGGAAGAGACGAAGACCAGAAGAGAATTTGACCCTTTTGTATTGTTTCATGCATGTATTTAGAGCGCATTGCAGAACAAGATCCAGACGCAATTGCAAAATGCAAAGACGTTACATCAAGAGGAAACAGATTTGCAATTGAGCATTAATATCTTGGAGAAATTGCTACTGGTGGAAGATCTCCTCGAGATTGCATCACCATTTGAGAATAACGGCAAGGAGGAAGTGAGCATGAGCAAGAATGAACCCATTCTATCAGATGAAAACAGTGACGACGATGAATTTGAAAACTTTGAACAAGTGAAAAAACGGCTATATGCAATGAATGCTGCTGAAGACTGCGCGAAATTGGAACGCGCAGCGCAGCTTTTTGTACAGCTAGACCTGGAATTTATGAACGGTATGCATCTCGCCGCGATTCAGGTGATGGATGCATTTATATATAAATGACTGCTTTTTGTGTGTAATGAGGATCTCATCGTTTTGAGCATGTGGTGGTGTAGAAACAGGAAAAGCGTCTTGCAGTAGTTGAAGAAACACTACTTCGTCGGCTGGAAACAGAGCTTGCGACCGAAATATTTCCTGATACTTATTACAACCGTGACCATGCCATTAGCGAGCTTAATTTAAGCTATTTGCTGAGAGCATATGTGCTACTTGACAAAAGCAACATTCCAGAAGACATGATTGGTCGTCTGCTTGTTCAGCCATTTGCAGAGGAAAATCTTACGCGGGGAAAACTAGATGGTCGAGTGCGTGGCTCCTGCGAGGGTCTGCCACAGATTTATGAGTCTATTTTAGACTTCATTTCCAGCAAGTTTGCGGGTATACTGGCACTGTCCGTTTGCCAGAGCGAGAGTAAATGCTCGGCGGATATTCTTGGAAACGCAATATGGAAGCCTTTGCAGAAGTTTTTGGCAACAAAACACGGTGTTATTTTTCAGGCAGCTGACGCTGAACGCTTCCACCAAAACTACACCGTAAGCATGCGTTTTCTAGCTGATCTCGAGGAGCAATTCTGCAAAAACAAGGTTACGAAAAGCCGTTTCCGGTCCCATGAGAGTGTGTTGGAATTTAAGGAGAAGTGGAATATTGACGTGTACTTTGAGCTTCGAGCATCGCAACTCGCTTCAAGCCTCGAGCAGTCTGTAGGGGTGAAACGTGAAGATTCAACCTCGTCGGATTCACGAAACGGCACCATGTCCATTGTTATTGACAAATCGGCACTAGTGTTTGAGGATTCAAAGTGTTTGTGGAAAGCACTCCAAGATTGCTGGAGTGACCGTATATTCTTGGCACCACTGCTTTCCAGCTTCTGCAAGCTTAGTTTGCAGCTTTTTGCGTATTATATTGGCATCTGGAAGGAGCCGTTGTTAAGTACCGTGAAGTTGCTCAACAGCGAAACCAAGGTGGATTTTAGCGCTGTGCCGCTTCATAATCTGAATACGGAAGAAGATTTATTCTTTGCTGGAAACGACTTTCACGTGCTTTACAATAAGGTGAGTGGTCGATAATGTGTAGTAAGGCAGTTATGGACCCATTGTAACTAAGCCGTTGCTCATGTGGACGCTTCAGATTTCTCAGGAGCTTCTTGCAATTGTAAGAGATCATGTTGACGCCTTCACCGAAGATAGCCAAGCCTTCGTGACTGAATTCTTCCACGAGGTTAGTTTTTTGCTGGGTGATAGTGCTAGAGCTTAAACTAAGCAGCATGCTTTTTTGCTGCAGCCACTTGCATCATTAGTCGAGCTTGAGACAAGCTGTTGGTCCGTTGCTGTAACAACGGTAGCCGCAGATTGCAAGAAGGTTCTTCCAGCAATCCGGTACGCCCTTATGCGTCAACATAAGCGCAATGGAGAATGAAGCTTAGCTTTGTTTAACTTTTTGTATACGACAGCACGGTGAAAGGCCAGTACCAGATTACGAACAAACCCTTACCAACAACCCCGTCAACTTACGTGCCTAATATCATTCGGTAGAACTAGTTCGTTGGCTCTGTTGACAACGACAACGATAGCTAATGCTTCTGAACTGTTGCGAATGTTTGCAGACCGATGAAGAATTTTTTGGAAAAATGGGGTGCTCACTTCGATGCAGCCAAACGACAGACGCTGTTACAAGCTATTGTGGAAGAAGTTTGTAGTGTATACTCGACGCTGTCATTAGAGCTACTGCGATCAGCATTAGAGCTAGAAGAATCACTCAAAATCCGAAAGCTGCAGCGATATTCTGGATCCAGCTCTGTGCCCACCAATAACATCGTCACAGACACGGAAAAGATGCGCATGCAGTTGCTGCTCGATCTTGAAGAGATTCAGCGGTAAGTGTGCGATTGTGTTTCTTTCTGGGTTTATTTTGTGTTGATATTAATGATGAGATTAATATGGTTGCATGTCCAACAGAGAGCTAATAGTGCTTGGGCTGGATGTTGACTGTTGCAGAAGTCTACAGGGAGCTATCGCCAAGCTAAGCGAGTCAGCAAGTTGAAGTAGATGTTGTCTGACGGCTTATAAGCTGGTGACAAAATGTGAAAGACCGATTTGATTCGATAATTATATGCGGTGTACGTCACAAAATTCGATTGCTGCAGACGAGATGGAGACCGGTGGACATTGGAGCGCGTCGCTCTGGCCTGTGTATTACTACGTCATTATCTGTGTAGAGCTGTGGAGCTGGTAAGGAGTAGTGAAGCGTATTGGGACCCAATCTTTTTGCACAAAATCCAAGAAAGGCAAGTACTTGGCTGGCTTCGGTCACGTCGACAATACGCACGCATAGAGCTTAAAAATTGTCCGAGGATACGAGCTGACCATTTTTGGTGAGGAAGAAATTTGGACATTGATATATTGATGCAGTATGATGTCAGTTGCTAATTGCCCATTTGTTATAGCTTAATGCCACAAGGCAAAGGCATAATTTTTGATGTAAGTAAAAACTACTCGAGGTTATTGTGGAGGATGCTGAACATTGAGTACTTTTAATAAATGGAGGTGCTATTGTTAAAGGAACTTCTGGTCATCAGTTTGTCGCTAACGGCACGGGATTGGCTATATACGCAGAATGCCTGGCCAGCGAAGGCGACGCTGAGATTGCGAACAGAGCATCCTCTACATTGATGTTTTTAACATGATTTCGTTCGACTATTCGCTTTAACGTACGTCTATCACTTCTTTTACGCCATAAGCTGTTGTTAAGGTGCTCTTCATTTGGAAAAGGTACTGTCAGGACGACGCCCTACTGGACTTTAGACGTCGAAGCACCGTTTTGAGGCCAAGCAGCTCAATTGTGTCACCCAATCCAGCACCGACATCCATGCCAGTCAAATAATAACGGACTGGCATCAGCACCCTGCGCCAACAATACACAAGTCAGCCACAACATACTACTTAATTTTCACAAGGTGACACACTTTTTAAGCCCAATGTTCCGACTTTTTGCAACAGCCTTAATACTCTTTGTAATAAGATCCTGCAGCAATAAAGATGCCCCGTTCGTTAGTAACAGAACATCGACAATGACGCTCAATTACGCACCGGGGTAAATTCTTCGTCCGAAAGGTTACACAGGCTCGAACACACATCCGCAACGAGATCGGCCGTGTTCTCATCAATGTACTTGGTTTTCATGTCTTGTGCAACCAGCGAGCTGAGATCAGGATCCGTAAAGAACGGGATGCAAAGTGGGCCAAACTCAGGCAGTGCACTTACGCGTTCCTACAAACAAAATAAATTAAGTACACGACGATTAAGCAACAGCTTGAACGACTGGAGCGTAAAGTCCTAAGGCACCTTCATCAGCTTCATCGCTCGCCAGATGTAATTGAGACCGAACTTCTCGATCATGTCACCTGGCCTTGAAGACAAGCCTGTTTCTTCAAGAGCAGAAGAAATCATCAACAAGACATTGTTTACGACAGCCAATTTCTGCTCGTCCGTTGCAGCTTCTTCAGCAAACAGCATCCGCACATGACGCGAGTTGACCCAACGAAGACGATCCGTATTCACAACTGAGCCTGCTTTGTTCACGTGGCCAATCGAAAACTATACGAAACACAACAAGGCATTTAGATACCTTGCACATAAGAGTAAGAGTCTGGCTTCCGTACATGTCTTTCTAGCTCTTTCATCTGATAAATTTCTTGGTTATTTCCGTCAGCAGAGTTCCAGCCCAAAAGAGCGACAAAGTTTACAAGGCCGCTTGAGAGAAAGCCCTTGTCCTGTGTACCCGAATTTAAACCGAAAGTTAAACACGGCAAATCTATTTGATACAAACTAACTCAAAGCAAACAACCGTACCCGAAAGTCCTCAACCGCGACATCGCCTTGACGTTTCGATAATTTAGAGCGGTCTTCATTGAGTAGAAGACCCAAATGCGCCCACTACATAACAATGCCCATTGACCGTCGTAAGTCATCGACTTCGTTGCAGCTTCATCTCAGTGCAGCACGACACTTACTATCGGAGCTTTGTAACCCAGTGCCTTATACAGGATGACATGCTTCGGTGTCGATGGTAGCCACTCCTCACCACGAATGACGTGAGAAATACGCATCGCATGATCATCCACCACGTTGGCTAGATGATACGTCGGATATCCGTCGCTCTTCATTAAAACCTGATCATCAATACCACCATGATCGAACTGCACGTATCCACGCAGCATGTCCTTGACAACCGTTTTACCCTCTGGAATTTTTAGGCGAATTGTGTTTATCTCGCCACATGCAATTCGTTTTTTCACCTCCTCCTCATCCAGGCCCAAACACGCACGGTCGTACATCGTCGCTTCACCATAGCGGATCTGCGACTCACGCAGCTTCTGCAGGCGCTCGTTCGTGCAAAAACAACGATAGGCATGACCATTCTACAAGAAAATAACAATTAGCCGATTCTCGATACAAAGACAAAGCAATGACTGCAATTCTAGTCACCTCAACCAGCTTCTCGGCCGCCTCCTGGTAAATTGAAAGTCTCTTTGACTGAATATACGGACCGTATGGGCCTCCAACATTAGGGCCTTCATCATATTAGCAGTATAACCACACACTAGTAGCAATGTATGCCCCGTACCTTCGTCCTCTTCAATTCCACACCACTTGAGGCTATCCACCAGTGCCTCCACAGACCCTTTCACCTGACGTGTCTGCATCCAATCACACGACAATCAGCACAGAAACTGCAGCAGAGAAATGATTACTATAACATCTTATACTTTATCAGTGTCTTCAATGCGCAGAATGAACTTCCCGCCACAACTCTTGGCGAATAAATAATTAAACAATGCGGTGCGCAGACCACCAAGATGTAGGTATCCAGTCGGACTCGGAGCGTATCGTACACGAACTGTAGATCCAGATTGTTTCGTATCTGAACTCTGACATGAATATCTTCGAACCGTTAGAACTGATGGTCTGCACGGTACGCGGTAATGCAGTCGAGAGACCCACATGAATGAATGATACTTGTGGGTTGATATACCTCTCTGAAAGATGATGATAACAACAATTTTGAGAGGGATGCAAAGCTTTTGCAAAGAGGGTTATTATTTTAACCGTAAGATTCGTTTTAATAACGGCTTTATCGATAAGATATAGTTTCCAGACTTGGCAAAAGCGCGCTTCTAACTCATCGCAATGTCGTCTAGCTACTGTAGCGAGGCAAGCTACTGTGTGTACGAAGTGCAGAGAAAGACATATTGGAAGAAATGCATGGGAGGCGTCACAAAAACGACAGGAGGAGAAGGAGCGTTTCAAGGGCCACATGGCTAGTGTTTTTGGTTCGGTGTTGGAGCAGGGCAAGGATATGATTAGAGAGGCGTTGAAAGTGTCTCTACCGAGGCATGTGTCACCCGGCTATCGCCATCAAAGTATTATTTTGTAGGACAGCCTGGATACGCTGGGCAGCAGCCAACGTTGAGATGACGCCAGCGCCGCAGCCAGTGCTGCCGCAGCATTACGTACCACCACCCATGTAAAAGTCGACGCCTCCACCCCACATGGTATAGGACTTTAATACGAATGCGTGCCAAATACGTGACAGAGGAAGCTGGGGATCCAAACTTTTATTGACAAGGAATTGTATCAAGGGCTCGAAAGTGGTATATCTATATCTATCGTGGGGCAAGAGATTTGTTAGGCGGATCATGTTTGCGGAGCAAGTGGTTCCCAGTGGAGTACGATGCTAAGGTGGACGCACTAGGGCACCACCTGACTGGGATGGCGGATAGATATTACAATCAACAGGTCGAGGGGTGGTGGAAAGATCAACCGACTTTAGAGCATGCGATGCAGCGTTTACTCTATACTTTGCAACAAAGATCCCACCCGCACAAAGTATGAAAAATATTCACAGCTCCCAAGAGCTTTAAGCGAAGCTGGACGGAGCATTACCTGTACTTGGTGGCGGTGAGGAAAGGGTATGGCGATGCCGACACCCTAGTTCAAGACAACATTGGGCATTGTGCTGGCCCTGTATGAGAGTGTCGATGTTGGTGAGGTTAACCTCACGCGCATAGACACTTTGCGCCAGGCAAAAGATCTTGCGCACTTCGCAAAGTCTACTGAGATTGAACTGTGCGGGAAGAATATTGGGAAGGACTTGGTTAACACCGTTGACAGTGGGCGTTGAGTTTGCTACAAGAACCGAAGAGGCAATCGCAAGGACCGTCAAGATGTGCGCCCCCCGTGCTACAAATTCGGAAAGCCAAGACATCTGAAGATAGTACGCTAAGCTTACAGCGACGGATAATGTTGACTTTGTCCTGGCCTTTGGCGGATCAAGTATCAAGGAAGAATACAAAATACTCGGTATCGGATCGAGTCGACACCGGGTAAATGATGCGTCAATTCTAGAAGGCTCACCAATCGTGATCATCATTGTTTTCTCTCGTTACATTGCTGTGCCAGATCTGGATCGAGCGGCTGCTGTCAGTGAAGATCGGTAATACATGGGTGGATTTCCACACAGCTTGCGAGTGATGATCGAGAAATTCCTCCAAAGAGTGACCAGCTTTTTAAACCACCCATATTTCAAAAACAAGATCGGCGCGATCGGCTCGTCAAGGACTTTCCACGGTTCATGGCTATAAAAAGCGATGTGGCGCCCACTTAGAATCAGGGGGCGAACAAAGTACACCAACTTGGATCGGGAAAACATATCCGCGGGGATTCGAAAGTAGAGCTTGAAAAGACCTAAATTCAGCTGTGCGACGCTGATCAAGCTGAGTCGCCTAGCTAACCACGAAATCACATTGGACGAGGATTGTGGGAATCGATTGCGGTACCCAGGGATTCATCAATTGCGAGGCACCTTGGTCGGAAAAAGTTGGCAGTAGCGATCAAGGTAAATTATAAGAAAAAGAAAAGTGTATCAAATATTGATGATTATGGCCTATTATCAAAGATATCTGTATGACTGACTAAAAAAATTATATATACAAATATGTATGCTAGCCGTGTGCTTACCACCTCTTTCGCGTGTCCGTCGTCGATTGGATTGCCGTGTTGGCTGATATCATCGCCCAAATGCAGATGCTTCTGAATGTTGCCAATTAACGTAATATTCATGAATATTATTAACCTTTATAATAATAGTTGCATTGACATCTAATGATGGTGTCAATGCTGTGTAACGGGCTCACCCAATGCTTAAATTCATTAACAAGCAGATCCACCTCGTTGACAGACTTTCGTTGTTCACGACTGCGATCGGCAACATTGCTATACGAATGCTTCAGGGAGGCAAGATAGCTTTTCCTGCGCTGATTCAATTGATATGCTAATTGCAACTTTGATACCTCTGGCGTTGGGGTTTTCTCATCATGAAGTCGAGTTGCTATCCATCGACGCAGCTGCAAGTCAACAAGATGAAGCACATTTTGCTGCGTTGCTTGTTGATCGCGGTGCTGAAGAAGTGAACTGTTAGCTTAGCAATCAATCAGAGTAAGAGTTTCAGTCTCACCTGCCGGTCTAATTTCTTCTTCGCATCCGTTTGCACCAGACGACGGTCTTTTAGCTCGTGGTATGCTTGCTGAACTAATGCGTCCATTACCTTTCTGGCATTGATGAAAGCATTATCCATTTCGTTTACCTCCCAAGTGTTCACTTCCCACGAGATTTGATGACCAGTGGCGGCCTCAAGAGTTGTTACCATCCTTTCAAAAACTTCATGAGGAACTCGTGCACCATCGCTTCGATCGGCATTCCGTTCCCGACAGGTTGCAACCGGAATGTTTACGTACAGTAGACCAAAGCCACAGTTTGCTACATGTCACCAATGACATGTAAGTATCAGTATATCGAGTGATGAAAGGGTTGTGTATTACCCTCAATGGCGAGTTGGAAGAAGCGCTTGCTAGTGGAAATTGTCGTCAATAAGGAGCATCAACTGTTTTTTGACCTGCTTATCCTAGCCAACGTATATTTTGTTAAATATCTGCTGACTCGCATCTTCATCCCTTGTTGACACGCTTTCCATGCTTTAGGATTAAACTTGGTTAGTTTGTCACCTCCACCCTTTTAGTCGTAGAGGTTGTCAAAGGAGATCCATTTATACAGTCATAATGAAGTGGTGCATCTTGCCACAAGATGCTTCACTAGCGTTGTTTTCCAGGCAGCCGGTAGGCCACAGACCAGCACAAGAACAGCTTCACTCAAACTGTCACACATGTGTCCTTACAGTAGAAAAACCTTCAACTGAAATAAAACTAAACTTCACAAATAATGTGTCGCCTTGCTGACAAAAGTTGCCATGGCCTCATACATATTGAGCAGCATAGACCACACACTCCTCTTTCTATTATTATATGGCCATTATACTATAGCATGGTAGCAACTTAAGAGCCTTCACTTTGTTCGTTAGCGTGCAATGCTAAGAGCTGATTTTTTTGCCGTCAGTGTGGATGCTGAGTCAGTGCCGCTATGGCTGACGAATAGACGCACGCTCGTGCTTGGATCGATTCTTCTCACTAATAATAGTCCATTCACTAATAAGCCACATCAGTATTCACAGGCATCTGTCAGTACTTGTAGCCCTTCCAAGTTGCCAAGTTTCCTGCTCCTCCTAAAAACATTGCTTATAAGCTCAATCATACTACTCATGTCGTTGACAACGATTTGTTTTGTGCTCACCGCTTCTTTTCTACGAGTCAACACATCGACACGCCGTTGAAGACGCTGCAGTTCGTGCTGTTGCGCGCGACGCAGCAACAATACCCGCCACTCATGGGGCACATCCACGAACAGCAAACGCATGAAGAAGGCCAATACCGGCAATAGAATGTTGAAGAAAATGCACAGGAAGCCGAGTAACGCCACGAGCTTCTGTACCAGCCCGTACACGGTCATGTTCATGAACCAGTCCCTTTTCAGCCAATCGTAATGGTATTGAAGATTCAGCATTGACTCGATGCAAGGAACACTTGGCTATTATCTTATTGCCCTCTGCCTCATCGATAGTTTAAACTGCTTTTTCTATCAGATTGCTATAATACGATCGGCGACAGGTCTATCTCCACACGATTCGTCTCTCAAAATTACCAAGCGGTACGTGGTGGCGTCTCTGTAGACGCGTGAAGACTGTAGACCTTACTCTCACAACAATTTTGGGCTCACCGCCACCCCTGCTTGGTGGTATCCACCCTGGAACGTCGGTGGAAGGTCGATACTAGCACCCAAATCTAGCAGCATTCGCTCTAGTCGAGACACAATCACGTTAAAGGAAGGTCGGTCGGACGCATCCGACTTCCAGCATTCAGTAATGAGATTGATGTACTCGCTGTCCATGCCCTCGGGGATTGGAGGTCGGGTGCCGGCGTTAATTGTCTTGTTGTAAAACTTAATCGGAGCCATTCCAATGAACGGGTTCTGCAGTCCGCCGGCAATCATTTCCCACATTACAATTGCAAAACTGCAGGCACATTGGATCACTCAGTCTATCAGTACTCATTACATCATGAGAAAAAGGAAGAGCCCTATCATACCTCCAGTTGTCGGCCTTAAATGTGTACCCCAGATCTTCGTCCAAGAGAACTTCAGGGGCAACCCTGGAACACAAACACCCAAATTAGTTACCCACACTAGGCAGACGTTGTCATTAAAGCGTGAAGTGTGCACTCACCACCCTGTTGTACCGCACTGTGTAAAGGCAGTATCGGTATCCAGTACCTTACTAATGCCAAAATCTGCTACTTTAACTCGCCAATCATCATCCACCAAAAAGTTGTGTGACTAAAGAGATAGTTCAAAAAATCAGCTCACAAACGCATTGTAATACGACAAAAAAACACTTCGTCACCTTAATGTCGCGATGGATGATGCGGTTTGAGTGAAGATACTGAATACCTCGTGCTGCATCCAGCATCATTCGTAGTTTAAACTAATATAATAGCAGTGTTAGCATTCTCACAACTGGACCAAATAGCTTCAAAATTTTCATACCTTCCAAGGAATCGTCTCAAAGTTATTGCTGTGAATCACTTCAAATAGACTGAGCGAAACAAATAAATTGACTTTTTGTCAGGCTGTAATTTACAACAACAAATTATCTTAGCAATCTGCGTACCTTTTGCGAGAGCAATACTCCGTCAAAATCATCAGCTTAGGATCCGTGCATGCTCCGATAAATAACACAATATTTGGATGCTTCAGCTTTCTCAGCAACGCCACTTCTTGTCGATAATCGCCAAGAATTTTGTCGGTCAATCGAGCATAACGGAATGATTTCACTGCTACCTCGGCAGCGCTATTCCGATTCATCCAAAGTCCACGGTAAACAGTAGCCGCCTTTCCACATCCCAATTCGTTCTCTTTGCCGCTAAGGATATGAATGCTTTCGTATGGAATCTCCAAATATTGGTTCTGCGACTCAAGAACTCGCGCCTGTTCCTGCAACATTGACACATCTTCTTTCGCAAGTTCCTCCGAAATTGATCCTGTCAAGGAGGCAGGCGAATCTGCGCAGTCGACAACCATGTGCTGGCTTGTTGGGGAAGAAAAATCAATTTCTTTCTTTGCGTGGGCAGCATCGTCGTCAACGACGCCCGCCACACTTACAACAGGCTTTAAATCTTCACCAGCTTTCCGCCGAATTAAATAGTGGGTCACGGACAGTATTTTCCTAAGCTCTGCTTCTCGAGCTTCGACTCCTCGCTGGACTTCGTGCCGTCGTTCAGCCGAAAGACTGACGGCTGCAGCACCCGAATTGATCTACAGCAGCAAAACAGTAGAATTTTAAACAAAGTACACGCAACACCTCGTTTCGCAAAATAAGGCTATACCTGTTCAAACAGTTTCGCAAGAACAGAACTCTTGCCGTTGCCCTTGTCGTCAACGTGAACTTTGTCACCATGAGCAAGCCCAATGTCTTTTCGGATCCCTGCGTTTTCGTCCTCCAGCATTAGGGCTGTCGATAGTTGCGAGTCTATGAAACACGCCGACCAAATAGATGTTAGCCGGTTAGATCCCTAGATAACGAAACAAAGCTATTTGGTGGATTAATAAGCACACACCTTTGGCAAGATCATCTGTTTGCCGAATCCAAACGATGCGCTGGCGATCCTTTGGAATTCCAATGTTCGACGCAATCTCCTGTCGAAGCACACCTACCGTAGCATCGAACGGAATTTCTAAACACACAGGCGCTTGTGTGTCGCCCGACGCTTGAATACAAACCTATGTCAACAGCGGATGTTAAATACAGTAACAAAGCTTTGTGCACAACGAAGTGACACGTACGACTCGAAGCAGCATGCAATCATTATCCACTGCCCGTCTGATACGCTCGCGAATAGCTTCTTCCGATATTTCCGATTGCGTGCTAGCAAAAAAGTGAACCTACAACCAAGCGGCAGCAGATTTTGTGATTCTAAGTATTGTAGAATCTTGTTCGATTTGCAAGAAACAACGTACGTGATGGGGAAACACACGGTAAATCTCACTGCCGTGGACATGAGCAGTCACTGCGCGCTGAAGTTTGGAGTTTGATGCAAAAGAATCGCGGCGCTGGGGCGATCGCTCTCCAGTCGAGCTTGGGCCAAACCATAACTCAACTTCGTCATCCGAAGTTCCACCGCTCCAACCACTTTCCACGCCTTGCCATGTAACCAGCACGTACTTCGATACAATCCTCTCAGTTCCGCGATGCAATGGAACGTCCACTCGTAAGTAAATGTACATTGTGCTTCCCTCTTCTAGCACTGAAGTAATTCCACCAATTCCCTTTAAAGCATACAACCCGGTCTGTTGCATGACAAGGTAAAGGTTAGGCTAATGCGCGCTATGAATTGTGACAGCCTCTACGGATACCAAACATACCATGCCCCTTTCTACAACAATCATCTTCTGCGTTGAGCTCTCTATGTCCAAATTATCATAGCCACATACAGCCCAATTGAACGGGGAAGTATCCGAGCGAATGTCCTGCACGGTATCTGTCACTTCGGGAGTAAATTCAATATCATTCGTAACAAATCGTCTTGACGAACTTCGTGGACGGCGTCGCGGGGTCTGCATGAACACAGATCCATCCCTATCAAATAATGACACGTTTACCACATTACGTTATATTCAAGCAGCAAAAGACAGTCCAAACCAGCTAATCGTACACGAGCTCTTCTGGGTTGTGCAACGTGACATGCGCAACCGCACCCATACGTTTCTGCATGTGGAATTGTACAAATCAGGCTCAATGTATCAGAATGCGCTCAAGTTTTATCGAGTTGCCTCCACTCACCCGAATGACATAGTTAAACTCTGCATACTTTGTTCGAAGGTAGATCGGTAGATCCCGTCCCTTCCAACAAAATGACAGCACGTTGGTAGGCGCCGAGTTCTCATCATAGCAATCAACGCTTGTGAGACCATAACACAGCGAGTTTGGTGAGAAAAGCTCTGTAGGCCACTTAGACTGGTCGGAGATGCTGCCGTGCCCAGATGCAAGTACTTTGAGCGTATTTCTTTTCTCTCTCTGGTCCTATAGGTATCAACAATGCAGCAAAAGAGTCAGCAAATACACCAGGCAACGCCAAATGCCCTAGCCACAAAACAGCAGCACCAACCGCAAAGGAGAAAATGACCCATGTGGGCGAGTTTTTAGTCTTAATGTCGTGCAACACACTATCCACCTGGCTGGAGCGCAGATCCTGCGCCTTAACGGTGCGCACAAATGTGTGCGGCACCTCCATGCCGTTGCGCTTGGTGTGAGCAAAGCACAGAATTCTGACACTCGTGTGTGAGGGCTTACACAGCCTCTCTCCTTCTCTTTCTTCTTGTGCTTTTTAAACAGCGCTTTTACTTCAGTCCAAGAGAATAAGAGCAAGTTGGTTTCCACTTGTGAGCTTTATTTGCCAGCGTAATCCATCAATAAAAGCAGAATCATACATACACACAACACATACATACATACATAAGGAAAGTGAGTCAACTTCTGTAAAGGCTCAGACTTAATCTTCACGGCTCTCTCCAATACACGAACCTTATTCGTGCGCTAAACGTTTCGTAAATACTAGTAAAGAAAGCGTTGGCGGCATACGCTGCCTGCCTGCCCTGGTGCTGTGACTTACTGCCTGCCCTGGTGCCGCACTCACTGTACTGGCGTTGAAATACCTGGACTGTTGCGACGTGCAGATCGTAGAGTCGCCTTCGCTTAGAACGGATTGGCTGATATTGCTAATAATAAGAACCGATTGGATGAAATATGCTGCCTCAACATTGCTTTCTACACTTTTGAACTTGAATTAAAACTAAGAGTTAAAATGTCGAGTTTCCAAAGGTGTAAATATAATAATAAAGTTGCCACTTAAACTGCGAAATATTCGAGTCACAAAGACGTTAATATTAAATTACAGACTATCACAGATGAAGTCTTTAGCATAAGTTGTTGTCAAGTCTAGATTAACCGTTAGCAAGACGTTCATTTTAACTTCTAATACTGACATTTCTGTTTTGCATTGTACCAAATGTTACGTGATACACATTGTCAGCTTCAAAATAACTAAAGGATGTTGTAATGATTGAGTAGGCTGTAGTAGCGTCAAGCAGACATAAACTGACAAGAAGCAATGGGCAATTGCAGATACACAATCAAGTACAAAAACACTATAAACACTGTTTGTATAATGCTATAGCAGCCTGTTATTGTTTTCTTATGTGTAATACAGCTCCAGTCCCATACCGTCATGTATCTCATAGTCTTCGAGAGTAATATGGTCCTTGTAGATGGTATACCACTTCTGGATACGAATCTTCTCGGGTCTTGTACCCACCTGAGCTGCTACCAATTTCTTCAGATCACCGACCGTGTCATCTTCGTTGCACTTGACGCGTATTTTCTTGCCCAGGCGGTCATTTAGGACTACCTCAATCATGGTCGTCCGTCGCAGGTTAGTTTGTCTTTTTGCGTATGGTTGCACAATTATTTCTGCAAATTTGTCTAAAATAAGACCTAGAACCCGTTTTTTTAAATGTTTTCTTCCAATCACATGGACACTCAACTCTCGAAAGCATGGAGGAGCAGGTCTACCACAATTTGCTTGATGATGTTGCTCTGGATCTGTGCTTCGAGGTGCAATTGACTTGTAGATAATAACGTTTACTGATAATGGGTAAATTTGTAACATTCTCTACACTTACAACTAGATGCATAGTCATATCTCACGGGATGGTTTGAGTCTAGAAGAAATCTATGACGTAGAACCTATCGAAAGACCACTTAACTCGCCTGTTGTAGAGCAGGACAGCGTGATTGTAAGCTGTCTTCATTGTAAAAGACAGGTAGCAACTGGACATTTCTTGCAGTAGATTGACCATTGCAATGCTCACGAAATCTTTATGTTTGCAGGTGCATGCGTCGCGGTATACGAACCACTTGGAGAAGTGCTTGACGGGCTCGCGACGGGTGATAACACCCAAGCAGCGACACGACGTAGCCCAAGAAACAGAGCAAAAACAGCTACTCACACTTACCAAACCTCAACTATATGGAGATAGTGCCTCGTAGACACGCTACGATAAAGCCAAGAACAGATACACAGAACTTGATGGTTCTGTTAGGATTTTCATGGACAAGTCGCTGCCGTCGATTAAGAAAATCGAGCAACTCAATCTTTGATGCAGCTCGCTATTTGCTTCTCCTTGCTTACAAGTTGTGCTCGACGGGCTTTTGTCAGCAGTAGGCTTAACTACGGCTGGCAGATTATCAGATAATTTTCTGCTCTTCTTCACATGCATTTTTTTCGACTTATCAACTTTCTTTTGACCACATCCAATATGGTGACAAGTAAATATCGAACAGAAAACAAACGAGTAAATCGCAAAGATGTTCACGTCGACGGCATATACTTACCACGGTAAGAAATTTGAGCGTTAAGATGCCATTTTCAGATAAAAGATACACCACTATGTTAAATGTAAGCTCGGCAAAACATCCTTGAGTTTAGTTAATTGGCGTGAGTGAGCTGTGCCACAAACGTCTTTCCGTCTGTTTTTACATCAAACAACACTCAGTTGATGCTTTTATCTTCTTCCTTTTCTATGTCTTCAAGTTAGAAGCTCTCGCTAGCAGCGTAAATATGTCTGTCTCATTTACGATGCTACTGATAGCTGGAACTTGGCCCCTTCTGACGCTAAATAATCAGCTGTAATACTTGCAGCGCACTTTCATGAATCCAACCCCCTTCACACATCACTGACGTATTTCGCTGTCCTCCATCATGCGGCCTTGGACCAAGCATCACAAGGAAGCTTAGTAGTTACAGTCCATAAATTTCATCCGCGTCCTACAATACCGCCATATGCATTATCCTGGGAGATACTCGAAATGCTGACCCTATCCGTCTAGCGCCTCTGCATATTGATTCATCTACATCGTTCAAGCAGCAGCGGTCGCAGCGCACACTCAAGTAGTAGAGTACCATTTCTACAGGCTCAACGAGGACGTCAAAATGCTGCTCGCAGCGATAAACTCGCTACTACACGCGCGACAATCGAACTCCTGTAGACGCAGATGGAGCTTCCTCTTGTCAGATGCAACCAAACTACTTGATCACCACTGCTGTGGTTAAGGTGCGCAATGATCCGGCTTCCGCCTATTAATTGATGACCTGACAGGAGGCGCCTCGAGGCACGGCGACCGTCTTCTCACATGGGTTCGCTAAGACCGCTTGCGTCTGCCATTGCCCATTGCTCGTGCTCACCACCGCGCGGTACGTAAGCTCTGACAACTATCTCAAGCCAACCACAAGATCACAAAACCGACGAAACAGCGAAGCAGGAAACGTCCAAGTTTTAAAAGCTGCAGCTGAACGGGTAAGAAGCGGAAGATGAGGCGGCTTTTCGATGATTGCCGCTGTTTCGAAACGGCCGACGTGAAATTTTGTATTTGTATGACAAAATGTGACGGTTTTAGTCTCGACAACCTCTATGGTTTTCGTGAGTAGGGTTGGCGATTACAACAGCTTCAACAAACGCAAAAATTTCGATGTAATCTGCGTAATGTTTACATCAAACCCATGAAGTTGTAGTTATGGCTACCTTTTTGGTGTCGTCACGCTCGCGCATGTTTTCTATCTTCATGGAATATGAGCGCTGGTATTGCTCACTCTACCAACCCAACTTCGGTAACGATGCGAGTCAAGGTTTCCGAGAAAGCAGTTGCAGTGTTTTTGCCTGCAACAACACCTTTGTATTGATTTCTTTGTCTGCCATTGGAACTATTTCCGCTGAGGCTTTGTCTTGAGGTGTTAGTGGTGTTAGTGATGGTGCCTCTGCCCCGTAAATGGGCTATAATAGACGTAAACAACATATCTTACGTGGCGAGCCAGTGTTTACTTGAGAAATGTATGCTTCTAAAAACATGTTGTATGATTTCTGCACACCATCTCTCACGCATCTTGTCTACGTAATCCGAGCGGTTTAAAGTTAATCATTTTATGAGTACAATTATAACCAATAAGTAATATATTGATTAATAAAGTCATAATAAATGGCGGAATTTGCAAAACCAACAAAGAGCACTGAGGAAGTATCAACGGCAAGGCCTCAAAATAACATACGCGCAGAAGTTGTGTGCTGACGAAAATACACCTTCCATCTCATCCGCACGTCGGCAAAACACTCTATACGTTGTATTTCAAAGTCAAATACGCCGTCTGCTGCATTGAGTCATCGTGGCAAGTCCGTCTATCACTTGATAAAGAATCCCGAGAAAGCTCACACGTCTCGTGACCATCACTCGTGGTTTAGTCAGGTTGTATAAAAAGTGTGAATACTGTGATTTCAGTTTGTACACTAGTGAGAAAGACTTTCACTTGCAAATTGGCATTCAAGAGCAGTCATGGACCTTGCTATTCGTGTAAATGTACGCTATGCCGCCCCTGCCAACTCCCAGATTAAGGACGCTCTGCTACTTTTTAAAAGCGCACGCTGGGTACATTCCATCATTCGGCACATTATCCCGCAGCTTAATAGCGTCTCGCCTGCTTCCATGCGTCTTATGGAGACGATCAGGAGCAACATGGCCGACGTACGGCAGCAGCAAGACGAAGAATGTGCGGTCTGTGTTGTATGCATGGAAATGCTTTCATCCCCTTGTGCCGAGCTACCCACATGCTGTCATCAATTTCACAAACGCTGCATCGAGCCGTGGCTCAAGATGCACAGCACTTGCCCGACATGCCGAAACCAGCTTCCCACTGACACATACACGAGCTACAGTGTCTACGCTATTAACACCACTATTGTCTTACAGCAGTCCCAGTCTTGTTTGCCTGCTGCCGAATTGTTGGAGCTATCAGCTAGCAATCAGGTGATCCGAGCCATTGTAAATGCGCGAGTGAGGAGGAATGCAATTTCGACCGGATATCTGTCGCGTGATGTACCGGTTTTCCAGACGGAGCCCCCAATCATGAACGCGAGTGTGTTACAGCATGGCTCCGGCCTATCTGCAGTATTGCCACCTTGTATTAGTGAGCCCGTAGTACCAGTCATGCACCGAAATGCTTCTCGACGTCGTTCCCGAGAGCAGGAACCTATCCAGACGATTGACAAGCGACGGCGGCTGAGCGAGTCGACCGAGGACATTTCGACGTCGTGAGCCGTTGACATTTACAGCCCCATACGCCACACGAGCACCTTAATAAAATAGACATTGATATTTGGCAGAAACCACGGTCTAGCGGAACCTACACTAGTGATGCGTGCGATGCAAAAGTGTTTGCTGTTTGCAAAGTTTGCATTGCATTCCCATTAGTAAAAAGGAATTTTTGCCTTAGCTGCTTGCCATAGCTGCTGTTATTGAGACGCTTATTTAACGATAAACACACTTTACATCCCTTATGTTTGCCTTAAGATCCTCAATTAAGCTTGCAAAACTACTAGCGCACTCAAGTGGTCATTGTTTGTTTGGCCGTCTTCGCAGACTGTACTCACTGAGACAGCAACTCCGGTGTTAAGATCGACCGCATTGATAGCACTCGCATGAGCTCAAAAAGATCGGTTGTTGACTCGGCCTTTGCATCAGGAGGGTGTTCCACAATCCAATCAGCAATGCAATTGAATGGCGTGACAAGACTTGCGATCGCAGCCGGCAAACGGCACGGATGACACTTCTTATCTTGAAAGTGGCTCACGATAAACATCACCACGCAAACAACATGCAGCAACATTACATAGCGGTCGTCTTCACCTCGATGCTCCACTGTCAGATCCTTATCGGCCATTAAACGGGAACCACTGGCACACGCGACAGGCAGAAGGAACGTCAATGCACGAAACCACTCAAGAGCGTTAGGCACACCTGACGTCTGTAACGCGCCTGTGCTTTCGTTTCCACCACGAATCAAAATAAGATTAATTAAGATACCGAGGCATAGCGTCAGAGTTGAGACGTTGGCAAACTCAGTATTTCCATCGGCAATGTCAGCACAAGTTGTGCAGCAAAACTGCATCAAACGCCGCAAAACATCAACGTTTTCAGACATGATGGAGGCGCCGTCGGGCAGCGCACTGAGCTGAAGCAAGCCTGGCAGAAGGAAGTGCAGTTGATCGATACTACTATCTGTCTTGTGAATCACGGCCGCTTGTTGCATCATTTGAGAAACAGCATCTACTTCGTCATCCGAATCGATCTCGTCGTCTGAATCAACAATCTGGCTGCTCTCAGACTTATAACACTGGGTCGCATCTTGGGCGACCCAGGCCAATAACGGTTTGTAGCACACCATAAACGGTACCAACTGAATCACCAAATCCATACTTGTATCGGAATTCTCAGCGATCCAGGCACTCACAATACGTATACTAGCGCAGATTACAGCGTCCAGATGATAGACCGATTCTGCGTGCGATTCACGGAGCTCACGATAGCGTTGGGTCTGAACGTAATCGCGAACTAGCGTCAGCAGCTCGAGCACCACCACAAATATCTGGTTGAAAGTACCCTTCATCTCCAGCAAAATGTCGTACGGAAGAACAAGCTCGCTGTCGTAGTTGGAAACTAGACCACTAATAACCATTTCCACGATGCCATAGCAAATAGGCAACAGTGCAAGTACGCGTTTGATCTCCTTTGTACGCCTCATCGTCTCTTCTATAGACTCGACCTTGCTCTCATCGATTTGAACCAGCGACACCTCCACCTCATCCAACATAATCTTAATCTGCATAAAGCCAAGCCATTAACACTTTGGTACATCTTAACACACAAAAACCAAGTCAACTAGGTACCTCAATCGACACGAGTTTCAGTAGGAACAAAATAAATTTGCCATCAGACACTTCCTCGGGTGGAGCTTGGCTGCGAAGTGTAGTACCCGGCAGCATCCATGCTGTACCTGAGTGCTGCATTAGCTGAAAGATCAGTCGCAAACACTCATCTCGCTCCTGGTGGGGCCACTTTGCGCGAAGAAATCGCAGCACACCTGTCCGAATATCAGAAAGGCACTGAGAGCTTAAAAGTTCCGCTGGTGCTCCGCCAATCTCAATTAGCCTCATATAGCTGTTCAAAATGGACAGGACTTGGACTGCAATATTACCCCGCACGCGAGAAAAGTTGGAGCAAATGAACTCAAAGTCATAGCTGTGAATACGTGTCCAAAGCTCTGGCTTACTAGCCATCTCACCGACTATACCCCAAAGATTCCCCAAAAGCGCATCTAGTTGCTCTTCTTGCTCTGCCGACTTGCATTCTGCAGCGAGGTCTCGATTTGAGCGCGATCGGCTTAGCTTCTTCATTGTGCTAAAAAAGCGTCCAAGAACGCTTCCATGGATCATGACCTAAGCAGGAGCACAGACATGACCGCTCAAGCACCACTCAAGAGCTTCTAGTCATTGATCTAGTTGCCGCACCTGCTGGCCTTTTTCCGTTTGACTAAAGCCTGAGAGGATACAAATGCAGTCCATAAAGGATTCATATGGAGTCGACTGCAATACCAACTGCTCCAACAGAAATCTCACTAGCTTCTCCTGTGCGAATTTCGTAGCCACAATTGGGTCCACGCAGAAGCTATCAGTTCATTTCGCATACGCCACAGAACATTAGTCGTAGTCTATATAAAACAATAGAACCTACGGCTAAACAATTCAAATCACGTGTTACCTTGCTATTAAATTCAGTCCGAGGCTCTGGAAGGACGAGAGCGTCTCAACATCGTCGGGACCTGCAGCACCGAAACGATCATAATCAGTGTGAGGTTATCTAAATACATCAAAATCATCAATGTAGGCTATAATGACACCTTTTTTGTGCAAAAGACGCATAAAGAAGCTCACACCAACGGTCGTAAGCACCTCTCGCCGAACCTGCAAATATTGCTCGGCAGGCAAGTCACCAAGCTTCGTAATCATAAGTAGACCGGCAATCTTATGCTCATCAGTTGTACCTGAAAGCATTTTCAAGCACTGTGCAATCTTTTCCTCGACTGCTGTAGAATTATTGACTGCCATGGGAACGCTCGCGGTCTCTGCTGCCATTTTCGTTGGGGACCAATGCAATAATGGTGTCAATAACACAACATTTCTAATAATACAAAAATAATTTATTGCTAATTAGCATTTTGTTAATTTAGCCAAATAGCTGTTAACTTCCACAATTCTTACATAAACTTCTCTTTGTATTTAAGTCAACATAAAAGAGACCTCAAGTATAGTCACATTGAAGATCAGATCGGTCGTGTGACAAAGTCATGCCAATCTCTTGCAAACGTGCAAGAAGCACCGCGCTCTTTCTGCTGCTCAAATTCCTGCTTTGCTTGTACACAACTCCGCCTCTTGCTGCAAAAAACGCTGCTTTTGCTATCTTCCTTGTACAGCAGCTCACGCTGCCGACGCTCCTCCGCTCAGTGGCAAGGTATTACCAAGACGGATACATTGCACCCTCTGCATTCCAACACAACGACGCACTTTCTAGGTCAAGAGAAAACTCACACTTCGTTTTATGGAGCCACTTGACATTTTTGTGGAGCAGAAGACCAATGACTTAAGTGATCAGGTCAGAGGTTTTGTCATTATATTGAAATGAACGCCATAATATTGCCAAAATTCAATAGGATCACTAGTTATCACTCGCTCCGTGGTGTCAAACCATACTTGACCAATCTACATTGTTAGCGCCTTCTTCAAATTTTGTGTATCTCGTGTACAAAATGATGGCGATTCAAGCTCAAAAAAGTCCATTGCACTGTCCGTAAAGTTCAGTGAAATGAGCTGTTTTGAACTCGAATTATCAAGCCCGAATAGACAATATTTCTGAGATATCTCTAGAAGAATGTGCTGCACCAAATGTTTGTTGTCATACTACTGTATATCAGTTATTGCTCACCCCAACATTGTAGAAAAACTCGATTTAATGAAGCAAGAACAAACGCATCAGCGTAGCAGTCGTCATGGACTTTTCAAATGTACCGTTTTTATCTTAATCGTCATAGTAGTGATTACTTTGCAAGCAAAAAGTCTCAAGCCGTCATCGTTTGCATCAATCCGAGTCCTTAGCTTTAGCCGTGATCGAGGAGACATGTTTTGGAACGTCTTTTGTCAGTGACAATGGATGAAATACTGAGCAAACCAAATGCAAATACGGTTTCAACCAATCATGTCATTTACTCAAATAAACCTTCTATGGGTGAAATAAAAAGACATTGTCTGAATTCTTGCACTGTTCGTTTTTCTTGTCCGTTTTATATATGAGTCAGTCAGTGCAATCTGAATTGACGAGGTTTGGAACAGTCATACTTGCTGCTAGCTTACCCCCGAAAAAAAAAACGCCTCTTTTACTGCTAAACATGCCTTAAAAAACGCCTATGCGCTGAGCACCCAATTGTTAACAATTCTAAGTCTAGGTCATCAAAAGCTGAGTACAAGCTGGTGGCAAACTCTGCCGTCTGGTTTGGCGGTGCCGTTTCAATGTTTCTAAGCGACGCCAAGTGTCCTTCTCTAGTCGAGGATAGGGGATTCAAATTTTCCGTACCTCTTGGTTTGACTATGAGACAGAAAAGAAAATATATAATGTCAGTGGAATTATTGCTCTGAGCTTGGGCGCACAATGTCGTCTTATTGCGAAATATTGCTACTACTCTACCATCGTGAGCATTTCCAGTTTTGCTATTAGCCGTCGTCCTCGAGGAGTAGAGAAGACGTTGCATTTCTTATACAATGAAGTGCATTTGTGTGTTGGCTTTGTTTGCCGCTACCCTTGCAAGTGGCAATGCTGCAAAAGACGATCCTGCTTACTTATGCGACTCGGATTCATACTGCGATGAGAAGTTTCCGGGCACAGTTTGTATCTCGGTAAATAACTACGGTGATGTTGTCTCTAAGTGCACGCCCAACACACCGAAGCGTCCGGCTTGCCGTGGCGCGCAGCCTGGTCTATGTCCATCGTACCAGAGTGCCGATATTGGCTACCTTAACGCACATTGCGTGTTTGTGTCGGAAGAGAACCTGTCCTTGTCCTCGAGTGGCTCGGGCTCAGGTCGTCGTCGCCTCATGAGTGCTGCCACAAACGTCTCTTTGGCAAAGGCTAGCGGAAGCGAGGATTTATCTTCGGTCGAGTCTTCAAGCTCAGGATCTTTTTCAATGGACTCCACCGACGTTGGCAGTGGGGACACGACGGCCACCGTGAGTGGTAGTGGTGCTACTAGCATGTTTTCGATTACGATTGACGGAGAGGAGGTAAGCGGTCAGTTTATTTGTCTGGACGTTTCTGATTGTCCCAATAAGGCTGCCGACCCCAGCACGTGCGAACCAACAACGTGCCAAGCGCCTACTTCGAAGGAAGTGTGCACCTATCACGGCACCTGCACGTACAAAGATAAGAAGAAGATTACTAAGCGCTCCTGCATGTGCTACGCTGGATTTGAGGGTGAAAAGTGTGAGAAGGAGGTTTCCAATGCGTGTGATGTTGACTGCGGCACGGGTGGTGATTGCGTGGATGGTGAATGTGTGTGCAAGGAAGGATTTGACGGTAAAGAGTATGAAGGTAAGAAGGGCAAGCCGAACCAGCGTTGCACTCTCTGTACGAACGACCTTGCGTGTCAAAACGGTAATACTTGCAACACCGAGACTGGCAAATGCCTTTGTGGCCCTGGATTCACTGGAGACACGTGCGGTGCGACTGAAGACTCGTGTACAACTCGTACGGACTGCGGCGTTGGAGCTTGCCAGGTGTTGGCCAACGGATCGTCAGCATGCTTCTGCCCCACGTGCAATCCGACGTGCTTGCTTTGCGATATGGGCATTGACTCCACTTTTGATTGCTCGACTTGTGCAACCGATGCCGCTACGTCTACGCAATCTTCCAAGCTTCTTGTGTTCGTCTCGGCTATTGTCGCGATCATGCTTGCGAACTTGGCTCTATAAAAGAGAATTTACTTAGATAGCAGTACCAGCCCGCCATGAAAAAGTTGCTGCTTTGCGCTCTAATTACAAATATGGTCATTTACTTACATCACTTGTCTTAGCGCACTGTGCGCCGACCGTTTTGGCGCCGTTCACCATATACAAGAGGTTGACATGTCTGCTTTAGTGAACGGAAAACTGATATCATCTTAGCGGTTTCTGACAGCCAAGAAACGTGATTCATTCGTGGAAATACGTTTGGTATATATTTCGGCCAACACATATTCCTCTGTCTTTCCCTTGTGGCGTGATGAATTCTTACCACTGCGTTCAGAAAAGCTGCTTTGACAAAGTCTATGTTCCACTTTACAGACAAAAAAACGATGTCGCTCGTTTAGCAAGGTAAAATCTCCTAAAGCGCGGCATCATGTTTCTCGGATTAATCCACAAACTTGCACTCGTATTTACGGAGCTAGGCTGTCGGCAAGAACCTTGATGGTGTCGAGCGAGCCTTCTAGTGCCTCCTTGAACTTCTTGCCATCGGACACACCACTATCTTTGTAGTTCGTGAGGGTGATATTAATGCTCTTGTTATGGAGCAAGTAGCCCACGCCATAACCGTGCGGCACCACCGCGCCAAATGAAAAGTATTGTAGAAATGGCATGGTCACATTGCTTGAGGATATCAGGAAATTTGAACTTTCGGCGCGCACAGGGCTCGCCAAGAAGTTGCTAAAAATATCATTCTGGCTGGCAATGGAATTCAACGCAGTCAAGTGGCGATCCACACCCATCCCCTTTTGCGCCATCTTAGCCATCTCTACGTGATGATTTGCTGCTGCCACCAGTAGTTCGCGCTGTGTCTTAGCTGCAGCACCGGTCTCGACAGCCCTAACAAAAGCTTCTACCGCAGGAGTGGCTGAGCGAATTGTTTCTGTGCGTCCATGGTGGAAAGCGCGCGTCGAACACGACTCGTAGGTGGGAGCAATCTTGCCGTGTGCGCGGTAAAACGCCAATTGAACTGCCATTTGAGCAACACCATCCGGGCTAAGCTTCCACTGCTTGCAATTATTTTTGGCAAAATTGTCGTACACCAGGTATTCCAAGTTTAGATTACCCGCAAATTCTGCAAAATGGTGCTCTGCCTTTCTGACATCTTCCACCAAGTTATGTGAAAGTTTCCAGCTAAGCTGAGCTGGCTTCGGAGCACTATTATACTCCGGCATCTCCTTAAGCGGTGCGAAACCCGAGTCAGATTCGCGCATGTCGTGCCAGCATTCGTGCAACCAACGATTCCAGACTGTGCCGTCCGAGAATGAATGCTCAAAGTTGACAGTCACGTGACCGTCTGGCTGCACCATTACCTGCAGCTTGTCAAACCAGCGTTGAGATCCCTCTCCATGCAAGGACAATTTTATACGCTGCTTCATATCGGTAGGGTTTCGATCCTCTAGCACCAGCATAAACAATGCCGTGTCAATCGCCTCAAGCGTCTCGGCATTTGCGGGGTGGTGCGCAACAAGATCGTCGCGGATCTGAGCCCACGTGTTGCGCTCTTCAGCAGTGAGTGTGGATACATCCAAGTCATCGTGATTGCCCTTGGACGACGAGTTTAGAATGAAATCTAGTTGCGCCTCCAGCTGTCTCTGAGACAGTAGCTGGTTGCCATCAGGACTGAGCACATTCAACTTGTAAAACTGATTGCTCTTCATTACCACAATATGCGTCGCGCACGGGCAAGAACTTAGTACATCCATTCCTTTTTTCGGAACTTTAGCCGTACCATATTGGCGGGCAAAACCTGCCATGCACTGATTCTTGTCCTGCTCGAGCTCGCTATTCTTCACCTTGGCCCACCACTTGACCATGGAGCGAACAAAAGCGGCACTACGAGGCACCATACCGTCAAGGTTGCCATCCGTCTCATCCAAAAGACCGTATGAAGGGTTGACGTTGATTGGGCTTGGGTAGCGTCCACCGAGATACATTTCGTCCCAGTCCATCTCGATATAGCTGAACGGGTAGGAACGGCCCATGACATGCTTCAGCTCGCGTTTAAGTAAAAGATCTTGCAGCTTGCGGCCCTCAGCGTCCAGAAAAGTCTTGGCCAAATCAGCATGTTCCTCCCAGTTTGAGGTGTTCAATAGCGGCCGAACACTATCCAGATAGCGCTCCACCGTCTCCTTGAGTTGCGGTACCGGCAGACGAGGCAGGTTGTACTCATTAGTGTACAGCATACGATTGAACCATCCAGGATGTTGCGTTCCAGCAGCGGAACATAGCGCCCGATCATGAGCATGAACTTGACTCACCAATGTTCTCAACGATGTTGACAGGCGCATCATCTTAAACAGGTTAAGTACGACGTGAGCAAATTACGTAATACATACTGAAGCTATATTGCAACAAAGTGGATACCGGTACTAACCGTTAGAATCGAAAAATACCGACAAGAAGTTGAATCTGAGTGCTTATGTTGACACGCCTTGTGTCATCCGAGTGATGCAATGCTTTCGTTCTTGCGACGTTGAAACATTAGTTGCTTCTGCTGCTTCCTTTACTCTGTGCCATCGGCTAACAGGCTAGCAAGCGCGACAATAAAGTGATGGTCTAACGTCCTGATCATCGTGACGTTCAAGTGTGTTTTGCCAGTCACCATGATACAAACGAACCTATTCGTGTTAACATGTAGAAGAAAGTAACAAATCGTTCGGTAATGAGCTAGAAACTCTGGTGCTGCAGCTTGCATTGTTGCGTCTCCGTCAGCGTCACGATGAGACTATCGCATCAAAGTCTCAAATGCCTTTGTGGTTGTTGTTGGTCTAGCCTCACAGCAACAATATCGACGAAGGCATTTGCTCAGACAGCCGCAATTATCTTCAACAAGTATCTTTTCGGTCTCATTAGCCCAGCATTTTTATAAAGCGATCAAACTGTTAAGCAAATTGCTAACTTCAAATAGTTTCAGCCAATCACATTGTACTATCAGTACATTGGTTAAAAAAATACCTCTAGATCCCAGCCAGCGCTTTTTCCACCTTTTTTTACAAGGGAATCCCAAACTCGTGTGTATGTGTGCCATCAATCATTGTATTAGACATGAATAATATAACTAATTGTAGTAGTAGCTCAATGTAGTATTCGATAAATTGCTGCACTAACTAAATGCTTTGCTTGTGTATTTGCTATTACTGTAGACAGAAGATCGACCAATTTTTGACAACTTCTCAGTTATCATGAGTACTAAAGTGCAAAAGTTAATGACTCAGCCCATTAATCTGATGTTCAGATTCTTGCAAAATGTACGAGGATTTGGAGCTTTTTTATTTGTAAAGCTACCATTATCTTCTAATATTGTGTATGACTGTGTACAGAAAGCACGTATCCAAGTTTGGCTTTACGAGCAGGTGAACACGCGGATTGAGGGCCGGATCATGGGTTTTGATGAGTACATGAACCTAGTACTGGATGACGCCGAGGAATTGGACGTGAAGCATCTAAAGCGTACGCCATTGGGTCGCATCTTGCTAAAGGGAGACACCATTACGCTCATGATGGCCGTCGATGCGACAAACGGATCCAAGTAGCAAACCCACGTAGCCAGTAACTATCTGTCCAGCCACGCACAGGAATTCTTTGGTTGTTCTGGAACATACTGCCATTCCGAATCTTCTTTCACCAATGTGAACAACTTCCGTGGCAAAAAATGTTACTTCTTCAAGCTGCCTTTAACAGGTGAGAAGGATACCGTGAAAATGCAGATATGATTGCGTTGTTGTTTGCTCTAGGACACACTGTAGGCATTCTTGAAATGGGTCAAGAGACCGCTGCCGTCAAAACTTAGCTCGGTCACCTCGTTAAAGCTCTTCACGAACATGTCAACGTCTTCCACGACACTGTAACAAAAACATGACGAAAAATCCACGTTACTATAGAGTCCATGGACACGAAGAGGGACACTAAACCACACACCGTTTCTTGCCTGCTGCTGTTTGAGGCCGCACCAGTTTGAAGCATTCAGGCAGCTTCTGAGTGAACATATCGAACACACGCGACATGATGTCCTTCATCTGTGGCGGCGAAAGAATGGGATGTAACACTGCATGAAACTTGAGTGTGTTCTGCGTAATGCCGCGCATCGGGTTCGTTGGGATCGCAAGACTGGCAAAATCGTAATTGACCTAAACAGAGCACGTGACAAGGGATATTAGCGGACACACAGTATTGCAACTTTTGCCCGACGAACCTCAGTCGCAACGTTCTCCAGAAAACGATTCATGATCTGGTCTTCCACGATGCCGGTCAACTTGCTATATATTTTCTCATTGTGCTCAGCAAAGTCGCGTAGCACGCGGTCAAACTCATCTAATAGCAGCTTTTGGCGGTCAGTGAAATGCGCCGCAAGGGCAGCCTTAATGTGGGGAATGAGAGTCATAGACAGCTCCAATGATTGCAATGCCAGAGCTAGCCACACAAATTCCAACACACACTCTTGTCAGACTACACAGTATCCACAAAGGAGACTTGAAAATGCTTACCCAAATGCCGGGCAGAAATGCTCTTAAGTCGAGCAATTTGCATTGCCCCAGCACCCAGAACAAGCTGGGTAGTTCGGGAATTGAATAACTGATTCAGCAAAAAGCGCATTGGTTAGTCTGCATTTCAACGCGAAAGCACAAGTGGAAAAGCCGAAGACGAACCCTAAAAATCTCAATAGATCGCTGAAGAACATCGGTTGCTAATACAGGAAAATTGGCAGCGCAAGACATGTAGGTCATCACTATCTCCAACATGAGAAGCACCGACCATACAACTCGGAACGATTTACCGCAAACTGACACCATCTTGCGCGGTGGAGTAGTTTCGCCAGCAATCTCTCGGTCGTCAGAAAGCAGCAGAAAAACGCCCCTTCCACTAGCAAGATCATCAAGCGACTTGTGGCGTGTCTCGGAGATCTCGGAGTTTTTCCACAGCTCATGATCTAACGTTGACACCAGCTTCGCTATTTGTGTTTGGTGATACTTCTTCAAAAATAGCTTCAACTGAGAGAATAAAGCGCCACGAAGAGTGTAGTCTGTCTTGCCGGTAAGCTTTTCAATATTGACAACGAAATCCATTGTAGTGTCGTACAGATTACGCAACTGAGGCATCGTGTATATAGCCTGAACCTCTTTTCTTACAGCAAACAGGTTTGATACACTACGCTGAGAAAACTCACAAGTTTTGCGCACAACGTCGTCAATTTCTCGAATCACTTTACCACACCGCGTTTCCATTTTCCGATCACCAACTTTACGCTCATCGCTGTCATTTTTGGAGGCTGAACATTCTTCGGATGATGTTCCTTCTGTAGCCTTTGAATCTTGCGTACCATTACTATACGCTTCATCCTTCGCTCTCTTCTCTTTCTTTGATTCGTCAGTTTTCTTTTGCATAGATTTCACCAAGATGCCCTGGACAATCACAGCACGCTTCAACACCATTATCAAGTGCTCAAAGATCATCTGCACGCACTGGAGAAATTCGTCGGATGTCAAAGCTCGGAGCTGAAGCGACATTTTCGATTCACTTCCAGGTGATGTCCCCCGATCAGCCGAACCGCTGCTACGCTTGCTACCATACGAGACTGCGATCGTTTCAGTAACCACCGTTTTCACGATAACCCGAATTTCCTCGTTCAACTGGTCAAGATATATCTTTATAGTGCTGTCTAGTACATCCAATCGGAAGAGCACGTCTACGAGACATGCAGTCTCTAGTATCACATTGCCTTTCTCGTCCCCAACACTTTCCTGGCTTTCTTCACAAAAGTCGTCGTCTTCATCTTGAAGCGTCCACTCGGAAGACGTAATAACCGAGATAAAACGCTGCGATATCTGTCTACTGATGAAGTCTCGGTAACCACGAAACTTCTCGCTAAGCAAACTAAGCCCATGAATTCCTTGTAAATGTTCCCTCAAAATTGCCTGCGAGCTTTCAATCAAGTCTAAGGCGTTCGTGTAATCTTGGCACTGTACTAAAGCCTCGACAGCAGACTCGGCACTCTTAACCTCCTCAATCATCGTAGCTAAATTATGAAGCTCCTTGATCTGTTTCTGACGTCGGTGCAGGCTCACAATATCAAGAGTTTTATCTGCAAGAAAGCTTCGCAAGCGATCCATTGTTTTTCTAAAAGTTATTCGCATTTCAAAGCGTCTATTAGCGAAAGATATAACACGAAAGATGAATAAAATCACTGTCCCAGCAATCGACCACCAACCTTAGCGTTGCTACTTGGTCACAAGCATCTTGTATTGACTGTTTCATGACCTCCTGGTCTGCCGATGCCTTAAAAAATTGATCAGAGCGAGACGATACCTGGCGAAGAAGTGCCAATTCTACTCGATCCAAGTATGCCGTCAGCTTCACATTTACCAAAATTGCTTGCTCACGTCAGTCATTATACAGCACAATGCAGACAATTATACAATCAAACCCACCTCTTCTTGGAGAGACGTAACGTTTGGCAGGCTCATCACCTCTTCAAATGTATTAGGATCCGTTAGGTCAAACGTTGGCCGAAAGAACAAGTTTGGTATAGCCTCTAGACACTTGGTCACGTCCTCTGCAACACCAATTAGCAAGTTACCGGTCAGACTAATAAATGATTGAGACCATATCAAGCCCAATGCTTTTAGCATTTTATGCTACATGTGAATTGAAAAGCTACGTTACCATTCGCAACGAAAATCGACGGCACATTGCTTGATGAAAGCTGCTCGCTGACCGGCTTCTCATGATTTTCTTCATACTTGGCAGCATTTGCACCAAAATTGCGCAAATATGGCTGAAAGTCGAGCGTTGAAATATCCGCTAATCCTGGAAACGGTGCCAATGCAATGTCGGCATCTAGCGTAGGATAAAAAGCTTCCAGCAGAGCATCGCCCCAATTGTTGGCCTTAGGATTGGTCAGCACCGAGTGTAAATTATGGTGAAACATTGATACATAAGCTTCATCTTCCACACTTTCACCTTCATTTTCCCCACGCTTAAACGACGCTTTACTCCTCATTACTGCAGTCCTCGTTGACGTGCTCCAAGATTCAATCCTGCTGCCGCTCTCACGCGCTGACTGTGGCATACGCAGATTTATATCCTGTTTGTGACCTAGAACTTTGGACCCGTCTGCAGAACGGGTAGAGCTTGGACCTCGTACGTCAAAAAGACTAGGATATTCTGTGGGACTGGGCAACGTCATACTATTTGTGGGCGTTGCAGCCATAGAGTGAGGCGTGGCCACAGCAACCATCGATTCCTTGAGTGAATTTGGTGACCTCTTGATGCCTTTCCATTCATGCTTTGGCAGCTTATGGGGTGATAATGCAGACTTCTTAGCGCCGTCTTGCCGCTGCTTCATTTTCGGTCTGCAAGGTCAGACGTTTAATATTTGAGATAACCGCCACGTCAACAATGTTGTCTGAATGTGACGTTGGTAAAACATGTTTCAAGATGCGAAATGTGGCATATGTTAAAAAAGCAGCAATTAAGAGTATCTGGTTAAGTAATTGAAAACGCAATAGCATGGTGGTTTTTGTTCACATAACTGATGAGACCATTGGTGCTTGTAACGATGACGATATGGGTTAAAGTGGTGGATTAAATTGGACCTATATGGTTGCAATCAGAGAGAGAGCCATTGCTATCGTATCGTACATCTTATAAAGGTTTGTAGTCAGCCCGCATGCAGCTAATACTGCTACAGTATCCTTGGTTGATTTACAACCATTAAGCACCATATCCAGCTTAAGATCGTATGCATTGGCGACAAGAATCTTCAGCAAGGGCCAAGTAAAAGCTTTATCCTTTTTCCATCTACACAATATCTAGTTTGTCAGATTTAGAGTCTTTTAATGCTGTCTAGATTGCTGCAATATAGTGCCACCGAATGTGATAATTAGCAGTTGGCAACGCAAACGTCACTCAAAAGAAGACGTGACGCTTTTTATATCGACATGGTCGACCACACGTGACGCGATGATGATCGGGTATCATCGATACCACGGAGGCTATGCTTGAGCAAAGGAATACGATACTCTGCTAATTCAAAGAGATCAGTCTACAAGCACAGACATTGCTACCACTGTCGCAACTCTAGTTCATATATCCGTCTATAAATAAGACCACAATCTATTCAATTCAAGATCGAAGTTTGTTCGATCGACTCGAGTTGTAACACCGATTAACTTGAGGCATTCTTCACTCATCCTAAAACTTGCGTGAGTTGTACAAAGTGATGGTCTGGTTGATGGACATGTCCAATCAGACAGCTCATTTAGGCAAACCACAGTTCGAATATTAATTTCTTGCTGACTGCGGCGACCTGTGTTCCGACGCAAGGATCATGTCAAGAAGATTTGGGGTGGAATGACCGACTCAAATGAGTAAGGTGGATTTGCAATTTTTATCTTCTGCATAGGTAGAAGCATTAGAGATTTACCAGTTGATTTAGCTGCTGCTCTTGGGCTAAGCCTAACTTACGGATGAATACCTGCATGGGATATCGTATAATATGATGGCACGGTAGATGTCTTCACCAATCTTAAGCTACAGCACGCTACTACAACAGGGATCAGGCGGATCGTGCGGATGCGCTTCGGACCGCCACGTCACACAATGAATCGATCATGTGGCAAGTGTTGTGGAAGTTTTGTTCATGACTCATGCATACACGTTTAACCGAAGCTCCGTGCCATGCAGCTTTTCATCATATGTCTTGACTGGGTGGTGATGTTGTAGTTGAACTCGTTGCGTAACGCAGTTGGACTCACTCTTATTTCTGCCACAACTGTTTCAATCCAATTGAAGTTTTTACTAAATCGCCTATACCATTATGCAATCAACCTAACTGCACAATTTGCATAGACTTCTAACGAGTTTTACAGTACACCAATCCCTCTTGCTCCGACTGATGTTGCAAGTTAAGAAGCATGTATCCGAGCTTACGAAAATTCCTAGGTCGTTAACCATCTTAAAGCCCGTCGAGGACAAAAGATGGCGTTTTTAGACTGTCAGATTCTGAGAAAGAGCCGCCTCGCTGTTAAGGATTTTGGGACTTGTTCAAGTTCTATTTTAAAGAAATTAGAAGACATAATTGATCCAGTAGGCATCGAAACAGCTGGTGATGACGCACGCACTTATGGCGAACTGGAATGCATTTTCCCAGCTTTCTACCAGCGAATAAGAGTCAGAGAAAGTAAACGTACGGCCACGATGAGCGACTGGCGATTAAAGAATACAGCAACGTCAGTCTATCATTTCTACTAAAAACCTCAAGTAATTGTATCATCGTCTATTCTTATTGTTACACGTTAAGGATATGGCACTTTGGGGCACACTGTGTCATCGTATGGGCGGTTCTGTGCCCACAGACTCGAGCGAGTTTGTGAAGGAGTTTTTCGACAAGACGCCTGAGGATCCACAATGGAAACTTGGTGTTGTTCAGAAGGAAACAGAGAAATTTATTGCCGCGCAACTGGCTGAAAAGCGTCGCGGTATTGCACTCATTACGTCTGGTGCTACGATTGTCCCTTTAGATCCCAAGAACGATACGTTTGTAGACGCTGCACCGCAAATGCAAGAGCAACAAGGTCCTGCCTGTGCTGAGTATTTTCTACAACTGGGCTACGCTGTTATTTTTGTACACCGAGAAGATTCACTGCGGCCCTTTACACGCCATTTCCACAAGTACATCCAGAACGGAGCTTTTATGGACATGTTTCGCTTGGAGGATATTGGACTAGTTCTCTCTGGCGTCGACATTCCGCAGCAGCTGCAGTTCCAGAAGGTTACGCAGCTTTACTCTGCTTACAATACCCGTGTGCTGCATTTGAGCTTTACATCTGTGCAACAATATTTAATGCTGACGCGGCTTACAGCAAAAGCCATGGAAGTTGCCAAGGATCGTGGGATTGTTGTGTTAGCTGCCACTCTGATGGACTTCTACGTTCCTGTGGACCGTTTAGCCACAACAACCGAAGCTTCGGATGTTACGGATAATGCATCGACGTCGTCATCGATATCGTTGTCGACGTCATCCTCATCGTCAAAGCAGAGCAAAACCAAGCACATAAAAAAGTTTGCGAAGAAAGCCGCCAAGAAGAAGAGTGATGAGTTCTCCGTCAATTTTGTACGTGTCCCAAACATAGTTCGAAGCATTCGTAAGGACTGGTGCCCCAAGGCTTTTATTGTTTCGTGCAAACATCAGCTTGCAAGTGGCGAGGCAATCGAGTGTGCACACAATGATTTGGAGAAGTGGGGTGTCGACGTGATTGCAGGATATCACCACGCGCGCGAAATCTTATTAATCACAGAGCAAGAGGAAGCCATTGTGACTTGCCCCGATGACGAGGACATAAACGACGCATTTGCATCTTCTATTGCAGACATGCATCGCAGCTTCCGTCGAAAACATGAAATTTTGTCTCGAGGCAAGCAGTTACTGTTACTTTCAGCTAAATTTGCGATGCTGAAGGAGAATGATGTTGTGAATGAAGATGCTGACGGAAACAAGAATGTACAGTTTGGTCCAGGTGTTAAAATTCGTGCTGATCGCCGAGCACCAGATGCTATCGCTCCCGTCTACGAGTTAAAACACATTTTTCAGAACAAAAGTCACTGTGCTCGAGCTCACGTTTGGGAAGGCGAGGTAAATTATGCTGGTGGCGAGTCAACGGGCGATGTGGTAGTGGCGTTTAGCCCCGCAGGTAATCCTGAAACAATTCGTGATGTGTGGGGGGGACTTTTGGTCGGGCTGGGCTGAGGACGAGCTGCAGGAGTTTAAGACGGAGATGAAGGGCATTTCATTTTCATCGGCTATCAACCTTGTGACCTCATCGGTCTCAGGCGACTATGAACCTGCCTCACAACTTTTGAAGTTTATGTGGAGTAAAATTGGAAATGCCTGGTCGGATGGTGAGAAGACGCGTATTCGTCAAAGCATTCAAAACATGATGGCTGTGGCATTGGACCGCGGACTAACAGAACCGGCTGGAATTTCAATCTTGGAAAAGCTAATGCGCAAACCACGAATCCAGCGCTTTGACTCGTTGGTGCTGGATGAATCGACAGCTGTGCCAGTACACGCGCAGACTCACACCCGACGCCGCGATCGAGACAGTGATACGGATAGTACAGGGTCTGTAGAAATCAATCCTGTGCGATTGAGCAAGGCTCGTGTCGTCCGCGTACACCGCGCTATTTATGATTACATGCAGGACATGATCAAGGAAGGACTACTCGTTACTGTTTTGAAGTATGTCGAGCAGGGCGTGCCTGTGCACGTTACTGGCTACAGCATGGGAGGAATGCTTGGTCAGATTATGATGTTGTATTTGGGTGATCATGCGCGTATGAATGGTTGGGACGCAAGCAAGATTAATTTCGTGGGCTTTGGCTCTCCTCGCGTGGGAGACATTGGTTTTGCCGCTCGGCTGCGCGTACTCTTCGACCCGCAGCAGTTACTGATTGTTATGCACCCGTCAGATGTAGTGCATGCCTTCCCTCCCACGGCTGAGGGATATGTGGACGCCTGTATTAAGATCTTCCTTCGCGAGCATGGAATGGGTGTTGGCCGACGTACACCTGGTCATTTTTCACTTCTACCTATTACAAAATCTATTGACCGTGCTTTCGAACATGCGCAAAAAGCCCACGAGCACGGTAAGGCAAACAAACCTGCGTGCTCGTTTTGTAAAAGCAAGGCGCACGTTGCAGCACAGCACCGGTGTCGGTATTGTATCGAGCGTGGATCGCACCGTGGTGCTGACTGCCCGAACCGCAGCAAACCGTGCCGGTTGTGTGGCAATGCTAATCATTGCACGGGCGGACACAAGTGTCGCGTTTGTCAGCATTACGGTCACCGCGGACGTGAATGTCATGCCCAGCGCGATGTGGGTTTTGCCGAGTTGCTTACCTATTTCCGTTATCATCACTTCCTGTACTACAATGCAAATCTCAAGAAGTCTGTCGAGTTTTCGTCGTAACCATTCCCTTAATGCCATCGCATCTCTGTCCAAGCTTCACTTGTTTAAAATGGTCGCAAGGCATTAGCAGCAGCGGTTGCAGAGGGAGGATAGATGGACCAGAGTGCTATGCGGCGATCTTTGGAGCACGAGATGAGCAGTGCGTTATTACTGCTAAAGTCCAATGCAAACACACTGTCGCTGTGATACTTGAGAACTGCGAGGGGTTTAAGCTTCCGCAAATGAAACACACGCACACGATGATCCCACCCAGCTGTAGCCACGATACGCTGATCTCCCCGAATACAAACACTGCTGAAGCCACCGTGGATGCAGGAGAAGAAAGATTGTGAACGGAGTGTGTACGCAGCTGCGTCAAAGTTTGCTTTGTACAGCTCGTCACCCGACGAGCCGCAGATGACCGACCGCCCGTCGTCAGTGACGTCGCAAGAAAGCACTAGGTTCACAAAACAACACGCGATTAGCATTTTTAGGTAAAGCAGATGGATGCGTGTCCATGCTGACGCGATTCCTACATGCGTTTGCACCCTGTGTAACAGTTGTCTCACAAGCTACCTTCCCGCCCGACCGCAAGTCCAGGATAATAAGTTGTCCACCTTCAAAGCCTGCACCGATGTATGTCTGTGCGCCACCGGCGCTATCCGTGCTTGTCGCAATGCTGCTATCAAAGAGCGATAGCGACATACACATACCTCTCTTCTTTGCAGCATCTGGCATAGAGAAAGTTAAGACTGGTGACGAGCTATTGACACGAATATCAAAGATAAGAAGCTGCGCAAGGAAGCATCAGCTGTAGTTAGACATTGAGCTCTAGCAAACAACGAGAAACAAGAGCCATGAAGAACCTCGTTGTTTACGCTGCTAGGGCACAGAACTAAGTTTGAGTTTGATGAAGCTTTACTTGGCCAGCGCAGCGTCGCAAACTTGGTAAACGAGTATGAACCGCAATAGAACTTGACTACTGGATCTGCTGCGGCATCAAAAGATTGTATGTCCCATAGCTTTACATATCCATCACGGCCTTGCGTGATGAACGTTTGCTCTGATGCACTGGGACCTTTCAGAGCGGCTACGTGCAACACACCAGCGTGCGAATGCGCAGCGACGTTAGTTGCGAGCTCCCGACGTGATTTCAGGTCCCAGATCTTCACGGCTCCATCACCAGCACCTGATACGACGGTTGAGATGGACAGAAAACTTATGCTATTGACTGAGGCACTGTGGCCCCGAAGGATGCCAAGCGGCTCTGGTGGATTAGTTGGCATTATGACAATGAGTAGTGAGTGTCTAGTTCTTTTCAAAAGGGTCAAACTTGAATTAGTTTAATAACATGAACTGTTGGAGCACGTTTTTGCAAAGGCGAGACTTTGTAGTACTGACTGAGTTATGTATATTGTGTCCGAAGCTTATGCAACTGTTTGACTTCGTTCTGCTACAATCTCGATCAGAAACGACCTAGAAAGTCCTGAAAGAATAGCGTCAGCTCCTCTTTTCCGCTTCATCGGCTTCCTGGTCGTTTAACAATTCCTGCCCTAGTTTCTTCACCACAGACTTGACATCTGAAGTCTGGAACACAACTTGACACATAGGCAACTGGTGACGCATGGCGTCCACAAGCTCAACTGCTTTCCGGCGACCAAGAAGTGGAGCCTAAAATATAGCAAATTTTAATTAAGCAAACGCAATACATGGGCAAGTGCCACAAGCATAACACCACGTACCATTTTCACAAAAGTTGTTGAAAAGCGCTCACACCAATCCGTTGACTGGAAAACTCTCTCGAGCTTTATTAACGGAGAAGGCGCTGGCTGTTCACCATTAAGTAACTTGCGCTCAGCTGCTTCCGCGAGTAGGTCATACACGAACAGAAGAACCTGCGTCGATGACAATTATATCCGAAGTGTAAGACATATTGCTCCAAACGATGCAACATAAATCATACCTTTAGCTGAAGCTGAGCAGGATGTGCATCAGTAAACAATTCTGCCAGAAGCTCTGGTCCGTCAAGAAGCAAAAATAGTCGTTGTCCACGCTCATTAGTTTTCACAATTGAGGACAAAGCGTAAACAGCCTTCTTCTTGACTTCCAAAACATCATCTGCTGATTCGACAGCATTTGGGACTTCCAGAGTTAACGAGTTGACTAACTTGGGCACCACCCCGGCGTCGATCGCCCACTCTTGACCGTCCTTGTAATTCTTAGCTGCAGACCCTGTCACCCATGCGGCGCGCGCTCGAACAGGTAAATTTGTCGAATTCAGATACTCGGCGATGATGCCAAATCCGCCAATGAAGTTAAATACGTGAGTCTTATCCAGATCCTGCACTTCCCACTCCAATACCTCAAGCACAGATAATTGGCCCTCCGTATCGCTATTATTCTCAGCCTCTTTAAATTGCTCCAGCAATTTGCCCAGATACTTTGCGTCATCCTGGAGTGACTCAAGGGCTTCTTTCAACTCATCTTGGCGTTTCTTCCACAGAGAAACGACCTGCTGGCGAAATTCTGCAGGCGACAACTTCTCACGTGCTTCATGAATATTCATGCCTTCAACCTTAGGCGGCTCAGGCAATGCCTGTAATACGTCATACATTTTCTCATGGTTCCAACTCGGCTCAAATGCTTCAGTGTCAGCTTTTTCTGCTTCTTCGTCGGCTGACTTTGTGCTTTCAGCCGCGTTGCTAAAACCTTCCTCATCGTTTACAATAAGCATGTCGTCATCCGACACAATTTCTCCTGAGATATCTGTAGACACCGTTATCATGGTATCCTCTGCATTAGGGTTAACGACTACCGATCGCATGGATTCGTGGGTGTCCTGCTCATTAGGATCCACCAGTTTTGCCTCACGCTTTCCCGTCTCGAGATTTAAACGCACGTGAAGTCCCTGTATTTACCAAAACAACCAACTTCAATTAGGCATTCAGTACACAAACATTATACTATAAAAAACATACCCGCGGTATACCCTGTCCAGGCAATAGCTCCTGCCAATTGTTCGTGGCAACAAACTCGGGCACTGTAACTTCGCTAGCATCCGGCTCTGACGCAGCAAATCGTACTGGGATCTTGTCACTCTCTTCATTAGAGGTGACAGAGAATGCACATGTAAGTAATGATGTAGCTGCTGTCAGCAGTAGAAATCTGCATACTCGTGAGCTTCTTGGTGACATTTTGATTGGCTTGGCAGAATCAAGAAATGACAACTGGTTGGTGCAACGTTATAGCAACATTATTTTGATTCGCATTCTGCATAATTTGCGCAACATCAATTGAATCGGATTAATGAACTACTACTTTTTTGCGTTTTGTTTGTATGGCAATATATTAATTATTACATCCGTAGTTGCTGAGACGAAACAAACTTGATTCCGCAGGCTACACATCTGCAGATAGACAACATTGATTAAAAATAGTCAGTATAGTTTTAGCGTGTCTATATGAGCAAAATCCACAGCAAAACGCACGGGTAATCGTCATCCATGGCGACAGCAGTCTGCAGACAGTAGTAACAGTACACGTGCTTGCACGACGTGATGTAAGGTGTCTGTGGCGGGGAAATGCCACAAAGGCAGCACTGCGAGGAGCGGTTGCTTGCTGCAGTTGGCAACTTTCCCTGCAGTGCCGCGCTCGTACGCAGGCAGCTCCACGTCAGAAGGGGCAAAAAGAAATTGCCAAAATCCTACAAGCCATCGAAAAGCAGGTCACTTCATGCAATGTACAACTTGATCCGACAAAATATTGCAATAACGCACCATCAGTCCGTTCCATAACAATTGGCGAGTCATGTACTCAAAATTAATCAACCGCGGGGCTGTTGACGGAGCAATGCTTTCCTGTAAGATATGTAAAAATCACACCGCTACTTTGTTAGCAAGCGTTAAAAGTTGAGATCAAATCTCACGTTACAAGTGTGTGTCTTACCAACTTCATCCCCAAGCATCTCTCAGGTAGAGACCGGTAAGTCCCCTTCTGCAAGAAGATGAGCAAATTGACAAGCTGAAGCGTGAGCACAAGCGTTTCCAGCCTCTTCATCATTACTAGAACTCGCTCTCGATACGATACATCGTTATCAGACGTATCACCACCAATGGGCACTCCTCGTACAGTCCACTGACCAGACGATAAGTAGCGAAACAACCGCTTCCAGACAAATGGCACCCCAATTGAAAGCATGAATAAGGCCCCTATACGTCTTCCAGTAAGCACATGTGGTGCATATTGGACGTTCTCCAGTTTCATACCAGGCGTTGGCTGCATGATATAAAGTCAGTAATCGACGCAGAACGTCAGTAATATAAACCTCTACACAGCTCTACAGCCAAATGCCTCATACCCTCCTAAGGCCCGTCGTGAATGCAAACAAAAGCGTCTGTAATGTCGCATCAATCTCTGCATCAAATCGGGTTACAAAACTAGGCTCAAACATGCTGAACATGCCTTTCAGTGGTGTCTTGAGAAGTCCCAGAATTTCCGAGTCCAGGATTAACGCGTCCCACTTGTTTACGCGGAGGTTATTCGAGGGACTACGCAAAGAATTATACGGAACACGTAGACTGTGGTCATTTTCGGGCGTGGACGAGAAGGTACTTGATAGGCTTTCTTGCAGCGCTGCTTTTGCTGTCTCCACGTGCGGCGGTTGCATTGTCAATGACATTTGCGTACCGGTATACCAAGGGCAGTAAGCATACCGGTAAATAAATACTGATTGCCATATGACAAACAAAATGCAAATTCTATTGTTGTTTATGGTAAGGTTGCAGCAAGTCATTCAGTGAAACTTAAGTACGAGAATAATCATGCGGTCTGTAGCGATAGCCATCCATTGCTTCCAAACTAGCCATTTCAATTAAAAGCAAATCTTTTGAGCAGGTAGACCAACACAAAGCCCCTTTGATGACTATGGCGTGTGCGAACATAGTTGCTAGAGCAAGGATCATGCATAAGAACGCTGGTTATTCCTGTGTTCAAAAGCATTGTTGCAAATGACAAAAAGTGAAAATACAAGGTTCGATCCAACTATAAATGAAGGACAATCTTCATCACCAAGTGCATGTGTTTAGCTTTAGTTTATGTCTTTATGAGAATTCCTAACTTTTGACATGGTACGCTTAAGAATCACCCTTATGGTAAGCATGAAAGATTTCATTACAATCACAAACAAGAGTAACGCAACCAATCTAGCATTACATCTTACCGATATAAAATCCGCAACCTCTGCTTGCATTTTGACCCAAACCATTTCTGGCAAGTGGTGTGATGTAATCAATTGACACAAAACCAAGTTGCTAAGTTACTTTCTATAGTATGAGTGGTGATATAATAAACACCGGTATCAAAGTTTGTCAGCACAAAAGAGCCAACTTGTTTAGCAGGTATAGTGTACTAGGATGCTTCTGAATATATTAAAGCTATTCCGAGAAATAATCGTCTATGATCGTTCACCACGAATACGACGAGCCAACTGAATGTCCTTGGGCATAATGGTTACACGCTTAGCGTGGATAGCACACAAGTTGGTGTCTTCAAACAGACCCACAAGGTAAGCTTCGGCAGCCTCCTGTAGGGCAAGCACAGCAGATCCCTGGAAGCGCAGATCCGTCTTAAAGTCTTGAGCAATTTCACGCACAAGACGTTGAAAGGGTAGCTTACGGATCAACAGCTCTGTCGATTTCTGGTAGCGACGAATCTCACGGAGAGCAACAGTACCAGGACGGTAACGGTGCGGTTTCTTTACTCCGCCCGTGGCAGGGGCAGACTTGCGAGCGGCTTTAGTAGCGAGCTGCTTACGCGGGGCTTTACCTCCGGTTGATTTACGAGCGGTTTGCTTGGTACGTGCCATTGTGAATTACTCTATTGTGGTAAAATCGAAGGAAATTAGAGAATGAGGTTGTGATATGAGCTTTTTGTTTTGTATTGAAAACCAACCATATAATGAACGTCACGGCAAATGGAGAGTTCCACCAATCATAAACAGATTGATTAGATATTTGACCAGTGAGTACGCCTTGTATGAATATTCCACCAATCATAGAAATGATGTAAGGACGCTACCACCTTGTCCAATGAAATATCAGAACACGGGGACATAATGGAGCGCTTGGCTGGACAACTTATGCGAGCAAAATGAGCGGGAAACTGCAGAGCAGCGTATCACCTAAATAGCTCATTCTGCAATCTTCCAAGCAAGAAACAAACCTTCGACTCAAGCAATCAAACAATCAAACATGTCTGGACGTGGCAAAGGTGGCAAAGGACTCGGCAAGGGCGGTGCTAAACGTCATCGCAAAGTCCTTCGTGACAACATCCAAGGCATCACCAAGCCTGCCATCCGTCGTCTTGCACGTCGTGGTGGTGTAAAACGTATCTCTGGTCTAATCTACGAGGAGACCCGCGGCGTTCTAAAAGTGTTCCTCGAGAATGTCATCCGTGATTCGGTAACCTACACAGAGCATGCTCGACGCAAAACGGTGACAGCCATGGATGTGGTGTACGCTCTCAAGCGTCAGGGTCGCACCTTATACGGCTTCGGTGGATAAGTGCATTATCGCTCGTCCGGATGTGAGCAGACTGTCTTGCCTGGCTTCACAATTTTTGCTTCTGGATTTTGGTGTCACTAGTGAATAAAGGGCGATATAATTCCGCTAAAGCTTTTATACTCTTGGTGTTTTTTAACACCACCCTTATCAAAGAAATGAGTATGTTAATCATTCAACATCTAGAAGACGCTGATACATATGTATAGGATTTGTTTGAGAAAACTGCATCTATTGGTATCGGTGAAGCAGTCTCTGTGTTGAGCTGCTACTAGGAATCGTAAGTAGTTAAAATAGATAATTAAATCTAAAAACAGGTCTGTGTTTGTGTCTTCTGTATCCAAACACACAATAGCACGGCTTTCTTCGCTTATTCTTGCATAGGCGGGTATTTAAACACACATTCAAGACCGAACGAAGTTATTCACATGCACAATACTTGACTACGACGTAGAGGGGTGATTTTGGTTCTGTCATTGTCATTGCACAACAACATTTACGCAGAAGAGATTGTTCGTGCTCTTGTCAAACGAGTCACATAGAGGTAATTAAACTTGTATCTGGCAAATGGAACTGTACGTATACAGTCATGCTTGGTGCAACACTAGTGAGAGGCAAACACTCACTGCGCACTGGTTCCATTGGCGGATTCACTACACTCATAGCAGTGTAGAGTTTGCTGAAGAGGTACAACATCTTAAGTTCTACCAAAAGGCCTTGAATCCAGTCAAACACGCTTCAAAGGAGCTCACCTGACTTTGTTCGTGATGGTAGCTAGAATCTGCATGGCTGGATCCATGACCCTTTGTTTCTATTTAGACTAGGGAAGTCAGTTATTGTATTTGCCTCGCAAATGAGTATTTGGTGATGAATTTGACGACGTTTCCATGACTGCAAACTGGTTTCCAAGTATGGATAGAACCAATTGTGACTGATGCTCTCAGAGGTCGAAATTCTTTCAGGCGCACGTTATATTTTTTAGCTAGTAAGTAGCTGGATCCTTTGTCTTGCTTTTGTGATTTTTTACATTGGTACACCACAACCAACTAATAAATTCCAACTTGTTTTACTTTCCTCCCAGCTTATTAATTGTACTGCGCGATTGCTTGTAGCAGGTCCTTCGATTCTTGCACAAAGTTGACAGGTTCTATGCTCACAACACCTGCCTTGACACGAAGTTCCTCCTGTACGTTTTCAGCTTTCACTCGAAGCCGGCACACATACTGCTTGAACAACGCTTCCTTAAAAGTTGACTCAAATAGTGCTAAGTTCGTGTCACGAAGTTCGCCAATTTCATCCGCGGTACGGCCGTTCATCACCACCTTACCTTGGTCATTGAAGCAGGTTGTCCATGTGCTGGCTGTGTGATCCAGCATCATCACCGAAAGAATATAGCGATTCTCGCAAGTGCTGTAGGAAGTTTGGCATTTCTCGCACGTGTAGTTCTGTGCTACATCAGCCACAACCTTCTTCTGGCACTTCGGACAAGCCTGGTAGTAAATGCCAGTATCATGCTTAATGAAGTTCACCGTTCCTTTCACAGTGATGTAATCGGGCTTCTGGCCAAAACCGAGCTGCTTACTTTTTATATCATTGATGACTGCACGTTCGGCAAAGGTGCCAAGCGAACCACCACCAAATCCACTGCCACCGGAACTTAAAGATTTGGTTTGAGTAGCATTACCACCATTTAAGAACCAGGTGACAAGGTGGCCAGCTTCAGGAATTGTAGGGTTGACAGCAAAACTTGAGCTTGTCACTAGTGCCGATCGATCGACCGTTGTACTCACTCACACGGCAACCTTTGATGGCTAATACCTGATTCATCCAGCTAGAGCAATCCTCCTGAGCACGTTCATTCCACATTGTGCACTTAATTTCAGCGTTGGAATCGTCAACGAGCGAGATATCACGCTTGAACAGCTGTTTGCCAGCCTTCGACGTGATCTCATTCACTTGGCCAACATCACGCACAATTCCAATGACGTCCACATTTGAATCGGCAGGCACGTTTTCGATGTCGGCAATTTTTTAAAAAAAATACTGCATTTGCGAAATTTGTCCGTCTTCTGGTGCCGGAGATATTTCTGAATGCGTGTCAAATGTCACCTCATAGTCATTGTCAACCGAGGAAAAGCGGCGATTGGCCATTTTAACCTTGCCTCCAGAAAAATAGAAGACGCCACCTGGACGCAGCATTTCGTAGAACTTGTCCACGCCGTCTTTGAAGAAAGTAGCACGAATCTCACCACCTTTTGCGTCTAGCAAATCAACACTGAATAGCTTTCCAGAACCACGCGCATTGCTCCAATTTTTGATCGGGGCGCGGGTTGTCACTCGAGCCTTGATGGTCCAACGTCCTCCAGCATAAGGGTTCAAGCTTTGAATGTCTGAGATCCGCACGTTTGGATCCTGACGAACAACAGGGCCACGGTTGTACGAAGATACGGTAGGCTTTCCAGGCGGCACGTAGCTCGACGGAGCAGCAGGGGGGCTGCTTATACTGATTAACATGAGCCTGTGGCTGCTGGTAGACAGTCTGCGCTAAAGTGGTAGGTCTGGCTCCAAGAGCTGCCGCCGAGGGTACATTAGCTGCAGCAGCAGGTGGAATAGACGGCCCTTTGGCGCCTTCAATATTGATAGGCGAGCCAATGCGGTCGAAGGCAGGCACGATGTCGCCAATGCTCAGCACGATAAGGATTCGACGACCCTGCACTTCATTACGCAGAAAATCCTTAAGCTGCAGCACATAATTCGTCTTGAGACTCTCGTTTTCCATCATCTATTGTGGCATGAAAGAGCGGAAGACTATCAGTAAAAGACAGGAAACAGTCATTTGAGGCTTTTTAGGACCAGAACATACCGGCGCCAGCTGCGTCGCCAACATGCCACTGATATAGGATGTTCCGTCCGACAAAACAATTCTTTATGGTCAATAGCAATCGCAAAATCAAGTTAGCAAGCTAATTACTATCTTAGTATCTATCTACTCTCCACCCAAGCGGTCTGCTCCTTGTCGTACCGGTATCTGTCGCCGCCTGCACCACTAGCCGGCTTAATTTTTTTGGTATCAATGATCTGCAGCCATGGCTCGAATCCATCAGGGGTCTGATTGTTGTACAGCATCGACACAGCGTTAGGTGTGAGGTTTACCATGCTTAGCCTAATTCTCTAGCTGCGACTTTGGATGGACTAAATTTAATTCGTTTTGGCGCCAAGTTAGCTTGATCTGTAAACCATATTTTGGGTATTTAGGATTGATTCAAAAATGGGTAAATAATATTGATGCTTTTTATTTTTATTCGATATTAAAACGTAAGTTACATATAATTGGAAAACAGTGCGAAAAGAAGAGGTCACAAAACCGAGGTTTTATGCCATTTAATAATATGTCTTCTTTTTTACTCGAGCAGCTCTCGAGCAAGTCGGCAGTAGATGAGGCCATTCGCAGCACCAAAAATCGCGTATTAGTAATACGCTTTGGTCGAGCTTCGGATATTTCTTGTATGCAGCAGGATAATATTGTAAGTTGTCAATCGATTTGCGCTCTATTTGTCATGTGTTGTCATGGCTGTCCTTTGTCTTGCGCGGCTTTGTAGCTGGCCAGATGCGAGCGCGAGTTGTCGAAAATGGTGCGATTGTGTCGGGTGGAAGCAGATGAAGTTCCGATTTATTGTCAGTACTTTGACATTACTCTCATTCCCGCTACGATATTCTTTGTGAATGGGCAGCATATAAAAGTAGACTATGGGTGCGTGTTGAAGTGGTTGTGGGTACATTTTTGTCATTATTTGCTGAGAAACTACTAAATAGCTCATATTATCTTATACGTTTTTTTTATTATGTATTTGCGTTTTAATTCAATAGTACACCTGACAATACCAAGTTTATCGGCGCTTTTTGGACAAAACAAGACTTTATCGACCTCGTCGAGGTGCGTCACTAAGTAGAGTTGTGGCCACTTCTTACTGGATCTTACGTGTGTTATTTTTACACTTCAGGTTATATATAGAGGTGCAAAACGTGGGAAGTCGATTGTGAATTGCCCAATTCAGAAGTCGCACATTCCACAGTACGATCTGATCTATAAAGACATCTAGTCCACGGTCTTGCCGGTGGACACTTGAGTGTATGTTTGTAACAGAGGTTTTACATGTCAAGCTTGAAAAATATTTGTACTTTGATGTATCTTCTTGAATGACTTTCCAGCGGCTGTTCATGCTAAACTGCAATACTGCGAGTAAGTAAGCGTGCACATGCAGATAGGCCAATTTGATGAGTGATAGAGCAATATTTGCTGGTTGTCCGTAATGCAGCCATTTAAGTTGCTGGGGTTTTGTAGAGTAAAACTAAGTCAGGATGAAATACAAACTTGCCGGAGTTTCTGTTTCAGTAGGGTTCAACCGCAGCGCTTGCTGATGATATGGACAAGCTGCTTGGGTGTTGTGAACGTCGTTTGAAGCCTTTTTTACATAAAGTCTCCAATGCAGTTTTGTGCAAAAACGAGATACTCAAATTTCCTAGCAGGTGCGATGACTTCATGACTTGCTCGGTCTTCTCGTGGCAACAGGCTTTAAGATTTACGACTACCTGGTGCATCCGATCGACTGTGCAACTGCGTTTGGCTGGAGGGTCTCTTTAAGATGACCAAGCATAATGCTTAAGTTGTTCGCCTAGTAGCAGCAGCAAGAACATGTGATGGTCAAAACATGCTGCCAACTGGTCTGCAATGCCCTGCTCATTCTGCGCGCAAGTGTATTTATAATCCTTCAAAGTCAAAGTTATGGATTTTGAAAGATTACAAATACACTTGCGGCAGAATAAGCAAAACCAAGAGTGAATAAGATTTGGATGCTTAGGCATCCATGGAGTTATTGATCGTATTAAGAAGATTGGTACGCCGCTACTTCTTTTTATATTCTGAGTGTGTTACATGTGTTGGCCAACATTGGCCATTGCGCTTGATAACGTAGAAAAAAACGGATATTTAAATTGCGCTGCTCTGCCCTAGCTATTTGTTCGCTATCACCCACACTATCCTTTTTGTATCTGTCGCGCAAACTTGACCGACTTTCTTTCCATATGCTATCCTTGCACCACCGCTCTTGACGATGCGCTTTCTGCCTTTCACCAATGCACGCTTCTTCAACCATCAGGGTAGTAGGCCCGTCTGTTCATGCGTATATGAAGACTGTAATGGGGTACACAAAGGTGTGTTGTACATACACACCTGCCACACCAATGTGTGTGGCTGTACCTTGGGTACAAGAGTAGGTTCGATGTGACCGTACGTAAAGTACGAAGGGCCGCATCGTGGTCACTATACTTATTTAAAGTATTGTGACTATACATGTTTGCATAATAATCGGCTATAGAGCCAGTAAATAGTGACTAGCACTAAGTATAACATAGGTAATTATATATTTAGTGTTAGAAGATAAACATAAATATAAACCAGTTTCAAACCTGCCCTATAAGCCTTACATCTTGAGCAATCTATTTCTTTTAAGGAATCAGTGTCTTTGATACTAGTCTCTTTGAGACGCGGTTACAACAACCGATAGGCAAAAGCTTACGAGCTAGCCTAGGAAGGTTAAACATCCTAAGACGTAGAAGCTCTTTGAGCTTGTCTTCCTCTGCACATAGTGCATACGTAGCTTTGCTACAGTAGTTTGACTACTTCTTCTGCACATAGTGCATAAGTAGCGTAGCTACAGCAGCTCGGCTACATTGGGGGCACTTGTAGTCAATCCCGCACCTGGGTTTGCGACTACTTCTCTGTGTGAGAATGGACATCGATGAGATGTCAGCGGTTGGCCTGTCACAGGCACAACAGGAAGGGTTGCAGAAGCTGCTCCCTATCCTTGGCCCTAAGGGCGTGGAATACCTCATCGCCCAGGGCGAAAAAGAGGTTAACAAGCGTATTCGTATGCTTGATGAATATAATAAAGCTCTAGTCAAGCATGTAAGGCACAGATGTCTTCTTCTACGCCTTCGCCCATGGCGACTATGGCGCAAGAAGTGGTCCGAAGACCAAAACCCATTCAAATGAAAGTTGACAAGTTCAACGACAAAGAAGTGATAACCTTATGCTGTGGTTCCGACAGATTGAATCGGCTATGTTTATAGCCCACATCACCTATGAACCGTACCGTGTTGGTTTTGCCACGGTTAAGTTGGGTGGATTTGCCAAGTAATGGGCGTTTAAATGCGGTACGTCTTTGCACGATGCATTTGTGGTGAAACGTTTTAAGAATTGGTAGGTCAGAGGACCGGTGGGTCAAAGAGAAGGGGACCCGCCTAGGAGGAGCGACCGTTGGTAAGCGACCGAAAGAGGGGGCGCTAAAAAGGGGTGGGGAACGACCGTTGAATGAGAAGAATGTACGGTCAAAGCGTGCTAGTTAGCCGCCATTCAGAGGAGTTAACCGTGGTTAGCCCGATGGACTGCGGTTCCTCAAGGTGGTTACCGGTCTTCCAAAGTAGAACCCGGTCTATCATTGGTAGACCTGGTTTTTCATAAAGGTAGACCTTGGCCTTTCGGTCGGTGGAGCCCTTCCTGCTGACCGTGGTATACGGGGCACGAGATCGATCTCGTGCCGGGTTCTAAATATGTCGTTACGCGGCAGTGACCGCTTCCCCGTGACCAAGTTGATGCGATTGACACTTTCTCGAAAACCGAAGACAGGCCGGTCACGTCCGTGCGAGTGTCTCTCCACAACCGAGTCCCATCTTCTGTGTTAAGACAGCGACCGGAGGGTGGCGCATCGCCCACGCCTTTAACAAGCTGAAGGCTGTTACGATCCCTGCACAGACCCCGATTCCCCGGAAGGATATAATTTTGGACATCATCTTGGGCAGCACGATTGTGGTAGAGTGGGTTCTCACAACTGCGTAATGAGACCCAGATGGGTATATGGTTGCAGGAAGGTTCAAGCCTGAAGTCTTGTCTTCCCTGGGGTTCAACAATATCAAGACCACGTTAGAAATCCTACACAAACGTCTGGGTATTTTGATGGGAACAACCGCCCTAACACTCAACTCACCTCCTGCGACCGCTGCAAAAGCACCGTCTGACGACAGCCAGATGACCCTGCAAGACATCGAGGTTCACAGGTTCAAAACTGATTTATTTAATGTTTATCTGCTAGCACTTAATATAGAAGCACCTACTCTATACTTCGTGCTAGTCACTATTTATCTGGCTCTGTAGCCGCCGTACATGAAAACATGTATAGTCACTATACTTAACTAAGTATAGTGACCACGTGACTCTTTTTGCCACAAAGCGACCCTTTATACCTTAGATACGGTCACATCAACCCATCAATGGACCCAAAATACAGCCACGCCACAGTGGTGTGGCAGGTAGGTGTGTCTGTAAGAACTACACCTTGGTGTAATCCCGTTACATAACATGTATTCCATCTCTGCGATAGCGTAAATTGGCCAAAGAACCCAACAGAAAGTCCAAGGATAACGAAGTTGCCCAATCTGTTCAGTTGCACTAAGATGTGACTGACCGAGAGAAATATCAAATTAAGCTGATGAAAGTGACATTTCCGGCCGACCACTCGTGAGGAAAAAGGTTGCGTTCTTGGCACAGTGGTGTAAATGTTTGCGAGAAGAAAGGTAGAAAGTATCGGCACTTCCACTCATCACGTTCTCACTCGACAATGCTGTAGAAGTTAAGCACAAGTTGTACAATGAAATACATAAGACATATGCGCGCGCATACATATGTCGATTGCTATTTGTTACTGCCAAATGGGTATGGCCAACAGTGCGATATGAAGATAGTTTCTATATATCGTGCAGCATTAACTTGGGTCGTCAAATGACAAAGTTGCTTTGTGCGTTGGAGATTCATAATATGGCAACGGCAAAGCTGAATGTTGACGACTTACTCTCTGTTTGCGTTGTCCATTTATAAAATCCATTCACATTGCATCGGCACTACTTTTGCCTCTGCTTGGATATATCTCATTCATATCAAGCAGCGGTGCACTTGTGTCAGTGCTGCGTCCATCGTTTTGCACGGAAGGAACAAAACGCTGACCTTCTTTATCGGCTACTATGTAACGCGTGCTGGAAGCACTCCCACGACTTTTTATCCGTTCGTGCCCCGCAGATATGTGTCTATGAGTAGGGGTTCTCTGTACACGAGGAAGGTTTTGCCATGCACCTTCATCGATTCGCCGGATCAATTGAAATTGATCAACTTTCTTAATTTTAAACACCATCACTGCAGTGATATAGATGAGGACGACATTGATCCACAGTAGCATCAGACTTCCCACAGCAATTTCGTAAAAAACAAGTTTTTGCTCATCTCCAATGACATTGTCAGTCTATGGATATGCATTGCCCAATTGCGCAAGACGATCACCACAAACAAACCAACAAAATCGTCTTAGCACGACAAAAGCGCCTTTATCGAGATAGCAATAACACGTACCACAAAGTATTGGCCGACCATAACATAGGAGAAGCAAATTCCAGAGTTCACAGTTGGCGGAAGTAATGCCGCAGCGATAGCAACCCCGACAACAGAAGAGATGTTTGCGTTTGACTCGGCTAGTGCAACACCGGTACCTGAAAGCGCGGCAACAATTGCGCCAAATAACAATTGGATAGCTTGCCCTCGCTCGCGCATTTCAGCTGTTGGCCAGTTTAGTGCTACCGCATAGGGGCTTAGAAAGACTCCAATCATGACACCCAGCAGGAACGTAATAGTCTGCACAAAAGAGGAGCTGTAAGCAAAAGTAATTGCTGTAACCAAGCAAAAGCTATTTTTATACCAACGTACCAACGCAAAAAGTTCATTCAGCAATCCGTTAACAAAAAGATCTTTATCTCGGAGAGCAAATCCAAAAGCACAGCCCAAAATCGGCCCCTATCAATGCCAAAACATAGTCACTTTCGATACTGCTGCCACATTGCAAATTTTTCAATGCAATGAGCTCATACCATCATCGGAGATAGAAGCATAGAGGCAACAACGTAAGTCTACCATAAAGTTTCATCAGCGTTAGTTTTTCCAATCAGCCAATGATGCATGCAAAATTCTTACGCTTGAATCGCCAGCCAGACCGATCCCGGCAATCGACCTATATATTGAAAAAAGAGACGCATTAGAATCGATAATTCTCGAGACGAAATGACATTTTTGACTTACGAAGAGATGAGCAGCATCACCACAGAGTCCCTGGATAAAGTTGAATTTGCTTCAATGTGCGCATACATCTCAGCCACTGGCACCGCAGTACCCACATCGGTGTTCCGTTCAAGGATGCGGCCTACACTGCGCCTCTTCTTCTTGCTCTGGTTGCGCTTGCGCATGGTGGTACCTGGCGTTAGCAACATGACGTCACAGAAACCAAACTGAACGCCAACACCCATGCGCTGTAGTTTATTAAGAATTGGCTGCATCTCCTCGTCCTCCACGCGAAACGTCACTATAGATGACGTACGCGCCTCCACACTCGTGACGTTATCCAGATTGAGCTCATCTTGCAGCATAGATACAACCTAGTACAGAACAATGTACAATAGCAAAGCTATTAGAAGTGAAATAGGAGATGAAGATATGAAATACACGCACTTTGCCATGTTGCTCGTTAGGCAACGTGAGTTGGAAGAGCTTCATTCGTTTACGATACAAAGGCACCAATAGAAATGTAGGCGAGTACAGTGTTTGTTTCACTATGTACGTAATTGTTAGCATGTCAAAGGTTGTTTGTATTGTTTTTGTAGAAATGCAGACGCCTATGCAGCAACATGTTGATGGGGTTTTGCGTGCATAAGATGATCGAATGGACTTGAGTAAGCTTGTATTAATAAATGCACTGATGTCAGCAATGATGTCGTAATCAAGATATCATAACTTGCTCTTCAGCACAGGGCCAACGATCGATTGCACTAAACTTCACTGCTGTAGCACCTTTCGAACATGGCTGTTGTGCACTCGCATACATCGCATTCCGATAGGCAGACAACCTCTTCACTTGCTTTCACTTTTAACGTACAGCAGCGCCATTGTTGTCGTACATCGGCCAGTAAATGCCTGGGCTTCCGACAATTGGCATGACTATCCGTCCAGGACGTTTGATGCTCATGCACTTACTATCCGATGCTAACGGGATTCCAACAGTCAATCTGAATGACGACACCTGGCCCTCAACGCGCCGTTTCAACATGTCATATTACTGTATGCGACTTCCAACAAAGCGGCCAAACACTATTGAACAAGCAACCTGTGGATGCGTGCTCGTTTGCCAATACTGACGGGCAACAGTTTCGTTTATCTGACTGTGCATCATGTATGCTTCTTGTTGTCTGCTTGCTTCGATTCATGCCTAGTTTTACTGCGCCATCTTCGCCAGCGACGCGATTGCGTAAATCTTAATCTCAGAGCCACCGTCAACCTTCACAATACCGTCCGAGGCATCTGTACCGATCAACGAGCCCCTAGTGCCTGCCTCGTCTCCTGACAAGATGATCACAGTGTCTTGTTTCTCTGGCACCACCGGCCGCACAGCATTTAACGACAGAGTGATCATGCGACCGTCTACATCAAGTGAGCACGAACCACCGCTCACACTGGTGATAGCACCCACAATGCCATTGTGTTCACCAGCAATCACTTCAACCTCCACGCCCTTCATCCTCCACGTTACTTCTCCACTAGAAGGTCCGCCCGCTGAGTCGTTTGCATCCTGGTTGAAGGCAGGCGTCGTAGGAACCCCGTTGCCACCAATCATGCCAGGCGTTGCGACAGGTGTGGATGCCGAGTTCATACGACCCATGGGAGTTGCCATGCCAAAACCGGGAGTCATTGGGTTGTGGTTGTACCCCGGCGTATTGATTCCTGGAGTCACGGGGTTAAGACCAGGGGTCATTGCCGACAAGCCAGGTGTCGCAGGATTAAAGCCTGGAGTCATTGGTTCCATTCCCATTGGTTCGTGACCCATACCAGGTGTGGCAGCAGACAAATGAGCGGGTGTTGTCGGATTCAAACCTGGTGTCATCGGGTTCAGACCTGGAGTCGTCGGATTATGGCCCATCATAAAAGCTGGGGTCCTCGGCTGCAGTCCAGATGCCGTGGAGTTTAATCCAGGAGTTGTAGGGTTTGCAGCTGGGGTTACAGGCATCATGCCGTCTCCAATTGGAGAACGCGGAGCTATTGGTGTCGTCGAATTTGAATAGCGACTGCTTGACATATCACTCGACGGCGCAGCTGGTTCCAATGGCGTCCCAAAGCTAGTAGCGTGAGTAATGTCCTTCTCCTGATTCATCTGCGTCTCCAGCAATGCATCGTCGTTCGCAACATTCCACGCCTCACTAGCGCGTCCAGATGATTGCGGAGTACCCATTCCACGATGCAGCGGCGTTGCCATCGGAGTCATCGCACTGCCATGAAGTGGTGTCTGTGATGGTAGCGGTGTGGCGCCAGTCATAGGAGTTCCAGCATAGCGAGGCTTGTCTACCAAACCGCCATCACGCGTTCCAGCAATAGTAATATGCAATCGATCAATATCCACAACCTTTGCTTTGCAATGAATTTCTACCTTGACCTTTTGATCGCTTTCATCCACAACAATACCAATGTAGCCTTTCCAGCGTCCCTTTTTCACCTTCACTGTCTGCCCAATCAGTTCGGATTCGCGCGGGTTTCTTCCACCTCGCTGATTTTGCTGGCGCATCCCGGCATCCATTCGAGGTACCGTTGAGTTTATAATCATATCCGAGCGCGCCTTACTTCCTGACAAGATCACGTCACGCGCACGTGCCACGAAGATACCCGAGTTGGTCGTGATGCGATTGTTGTGAACGAAAAGATATGTCCGATATATGTGCTTTACGGTTCCGCTGTGGCCTGAAAATGTACCTTCCACAACATTAACCATTTCTCCAACGCTAATATGGTTGTGCTTCTTGTCCAGTGCTGCTGTTGTGCGCGAAGATACGATTTTGCGCTGCACCTCCTGATCGGAGATAGTCCTAGATTGACCATTCTGACAAAGTACCGTAAAGCCCTCACGCCCGACATGCGTAATCATGCCCACATCACCATGTGCAAGAGCAACAAGGTCGTACAGCTCTTTACCCTTGTATGAGTCTAATCCTTGAGAAATCTCGGCAGATTCCTGCAAATCACAAACGCGCACTTGAATTTCACGTGCCATACTATCCACGAGCACAATAGCTACGGGAGCACCTTCGCTATCGTCCACTGCCACAACTGTGCCAGTCTCGCCCGAATACATGCCAGATACCACTTTAATGTGATCGCCAACCTTCACGTACTTCATAAGCTGCTTCAATTGAAAGTCCAAGATTGTGTCCTTAATTTCTTCGTGAAGCGGCATAACACGGACGGTGTCATTGGATGTATTAGTGCTCAGCACGACACCCATGAGATTGATCAAATCGCCCTCAATGACACGCACCGTATCACCCTTAGTGAGATCAACCTTATTTTTCCAATCATCAGCTTCTACAGAAACCAGCATTTCTTCAGCAGTATGCTCACCATCTTCCCCCGCAACGGACGAAAAACGATTGATCTCATCCAGCGTCGGATTTACGTCATCTGTTGTCAACATGGTAGCATTGTTCACCTCCTTGATAAGAAAACCTTCTTGGTAATAGTCATTGTCAAAAGTGTCCATCATTTCACCTGTTGAAGGATACCGGCGACGAGCTACGTCTGCCCCAGGAACCATGTTCGTGTGAAAAAGCTTTTGCGGCGGACGTTGACCTTTTTTGTATTTTGGTTGTTCACCGCCAGCCAGTACAGTTGGATCCAGCCGCGGAATCATTTTCACGACAGCTCGCGCTCCATTGTCAAGGATTTCAATGACTTTGCACAGATCACCCTTGTACAATCCTGCGCGCTTCATTCGCGCCCAAGCGCCAGCAACTAGCGGCTTTCTCTGTGTTTGCACATTAAGAACCGATGTCATTTCATGGATAGGCACTAGCTTCATCGACCACTGTTGTACATCACGTAAACCGCTCAGACAATCTTTCGCATGTGGCTCGCGCTCTGCCTCCACATAGATGAAACCCTTTGAGTTGGAGGCCACCACAGATTTGACCATCAAAGGCTCACCGCGGCGCGAAAACTCGATGAACTTGTTCATGAGTGCTATCACAAGATGCTGCTCGCGACCAGGCTTGCACTTAAATACCCACATGCGCGGATCCTGGATAGATGGAAGAAGTGACTGTTGCGCGACATCGCTCTGGATCACATCACTTCCATCCTCCTCACCGTCGTATTGCTTGCGGCTTTGTTGGTGACGTTTCTTAATGCGATTGACAATGGCCTCGGCACTCTCCGACTCGTCAAACTGTGTGCGGTCTTGCGGCTCGTAACGGTAAGAGTGACCAGCTTCTGCTTCTTCGGCCATTTGGCGCTCCGAGCGATAAAAATCATCGTCTTCTTCTTCTTCCTCCTCCTCTTCGTCTTCATCAACATCGGCCTCCTCCTCGATAAACTTATTGACGGGCTTACGTCGCTTCTTGGGTTTGGGCTTGTTATCGATAGCCTTGCGTTTTTTCACCGGCGTTTCCTCCACCTCCCTCCTCATCTTCCTCTTCTTCTTCCGGTATCTCGTCTTCTGAAGCGTCTTCATCCTCCGACACGTTACGATCTAATTCCTCTTCACTTGACGACATGGTGCTACTATAGCTAACTGTGTCTATCTATTTCCTTTGGTTTGGTTTGTCTCCCCCTTCGTATGGACCTTGCAATGTCGATATCGATATTATCGAGGATATATTATGAGCCTGTATTCTGTCACCATCTGCAAGGTTAATTCTCCAATCCAAGGACGAAACGAGTCTATTGACACTGAAATAATGATACGTGGAATAGTATTGTGTGTCAACATCATACTCGGCGGCAAGAAAAGTGCCAGCTTTGTCCCCCTCGCCTTCCAAGGAAGGAATCAGGAGAGAAGCGATTGACGTGATGGTGGACCAAGTCGACACTCAAGCATCTGCTACTCCAATTAACATGCTGCTAGGGAAGCCCATATTATTGGCACGGGTTGTATCCTATGTGGGTTCAGTTGATACACGAGTGCTCGGTGCGTGATGAGTGTCTGATAGCATTGACGTGAAAAGACATGATCCTTGCATAAATGTCGGAGTAATGACTGTTATGTATGCTACTGTAGTGTTCTTGAGCCGGATTTGGGCAAGAGAAATGATGAAGCCATTGGTGTGGGAAATTTCGGCTGGTGTTCCGTACGAGCCATTGTTAATCAATTGCTTCCGTCGTGCTGCTAGCTACTGCTATCGTGAGGTGGACGCACCCTCCCCGTAATGTATTCCTGCTATTCAGTTTGCAGCTTTATGAAATATGTACTTGACGTATTATTTTGATACGGATGCAATGATAGTAATGTGAACCGACGAGGATCGCCTCCTGCCATTCGAGCCTGCTTGTTGAATGAGCGCACGTCCATGCGAGAATATGTACACGATCTAAAGCTTATTACGGCGGAAAACGAGTGGTTTGACAAAAGACCTCGTTCATTCGACTTTAATGATGTGACCGAACTGAAAAACGAGATGCACAAGAATTCTCGAATAGTGTTTGAGAATCCTGTACTACTGAAAAACCGATTCAGTCGAAATCAAGATACACGAGTACGTGACGATGTGATGAGTAGTGTTTGCGGTTACCGAGTTGCTAGTTTTGCTAACGGAAGCTTTCCTACATGCGCCTGATGAATGCATTCTTGTGTGCAGTTAGTTTCGGGCGCTGTTGATCACGAGCGTGCACATTTTTATTTGTGGTCACTGGAGAAGCAGCAACTACGCACTTCTATGATGCAAACCAATGCGTCGTGTTATGACGTTTGTGACGAAGCCCTAGCTGTTGGCTGCACCGACGGCGCGGTCAAGATTTGGAGCTTTACGTCGCTAGAAAGTCGGAACCTTGACACAACGCCGTTGGTGAATGCTTCACCCACTACATCACTCTCCCACCGCTCCAGTTTAGGAATGGTCCCCTTCATTAGAACACGCGCCAAGGACAAGGTGGTGAAGGTCCGAATTGACCACAATGATGGCACTTTCCTTCATTTGGCGACGTCGACTGAAAAGGGAGAAGCGAATGTTTGGGATGTCACGAAAGGAGAAGTCATAGTGTCTATCCCGTCTAGTAAAATTCACAAGTCGATGTTGCCACGATCACAGAGAGAAACATGCCCGCAGATTACAAGTTTAATGCTGCTTCGTAATACGCTAGTATGCGGCACATCATGCGGTCTCATTCGTGTCTTTGATTTGCGCAGCTGTCGACTCACACACCGACTCGCTGGGCACCCGGGTATGTATTCAATACTAAATTCTACTTTTTTCTTAAATTGTCCGGCTAAACGAGTTGTGTTTGCTAAACATATGCGTAGGTGCTGTTATCAATGCCGACACTAAAGGACGAGTGTTGTGGTCAGCTGGTACTGAGGGTACCGTTCGCTGGTGGGGTGGAAAAAGCGCAAAGATATTGGCAAAATCTGCCTTGTGCGAAGGTACAATCTCTGCCCTTGAGATGGATGAGACTGTAGTCGTGGCAGGCTACTCAGATCAGGGTATGGAAGCGTGGGACGTGCGAACTCAACAATCGCTCTGTACATTTAGCAACCACGAACACGGGGGTGTCAAAGCGCTTCAATTTGACAACCGTAAGCTTGTTAGTGTGTCATCAACTGGCAAGGTAATCGTTGCTTTGAATGCATGTTTACCTGTTGCTTGTGCTAAACCTTTTTTTTTGCTGTGTCCACTGCGTAGGCAGCGCTGTGGAGATGGTATGAGCCGAATCCTATGCGATGGTTTAAACCTCCATACCCGTCCGCACGCTTCGTCTCGACAAAGTTTAATGATCGGCACCTTGTGTTCGGTACCGATTGCGGAGAGCTTGTGGATTATGACCGACTCGCTACGGTTGTGTAGGCATGCGATCGTGTCGTAAGGAAAATTTGAACAAGGATAGAATAGGAAGCTCGGCCCTTCTTGGACCACACGCACAAAAACAATGTATCGTGTTTGCCTATGAGTACATAGCGTACTTTTGCTACAGACTTGCGAATTCAAGGGTTCATGCAGCACTTCTACAGTATGCAATGTAGTCTTGTGTAAGGTTCGTACAAATCCTGGAAAAAGACGCACCGTGCTTCAGACAATTGACCAGTATGAGTCCGAGTCACGTTGCTATGCTCATTCACAGAATCTCCATATAAACATAAACGCTGCCACAAGATTAGCGCTACTGCAGGGCCCTGCCCTATCACACAAACATTCCAAACAATCACCCCAGCAGCGAGCGATACGATCCTAAAAAGAATCGTCGTGGAATAACAAATCGGCGATCGCCGTGAACCCTACATAAAGAATTTTCGATCCATCTCTCTCCTGTCTAACACGAACTGGGTAGCACTCTGCCTTGCAATTAACTGGAATAATGCACTGACCGTCTTCGAGCGAGAAGGGCCACTTGTGTTGAGGGCACGAGACGCATGGTGTGCCGTCAAAGTCCTCGATATCACCAAGATGAAGCGAAGCAGCTTGATGGGGACACGCATTTTCAATAGCATAGAATGTGTTTTCATATTTGAATAGTGCCACTGTCTTTCCATTAAGTGTCACCTTTGTTCCTGTTGCAAAGCATTAAAAATACAGTTAATACCTCGAGGATATACACGATGCTTCAACATAATAAACAATCACGAGCCTAACGTTATAGTCTTCGATCCAGATTTTATCCGCTTCCTCCCAGTTACTGTATACTCATATTTTGGTCGATGCTCCGTTGCTTCTATTACATCTGCAGACATAGTAAAAAAATGTTTATTATCGGTCAAGCAGGATGAAACCTCTTGTGTCTCCAAATGTTTTTACTCACCAGATGGATCCACATGAGTGCTAAACCAAAGATAGCAGTCGTCATCACTTTCACTGCGGTTTTGATGCCATCTCGTGTTCGTATCTGACTCGGTATTGGTTTCTTCCATAGATAAATCTACATACAGTCGACTCATATTTGTTTGTTTCCGCTGGCACGCGGCTTTTTTGACTCAACCATGAAGCTTGATGTTTGTTCGTACTTAATACGAATATCTTCTTCAGTTAATATTCCTGTAATTTCAGCTAGCAAAACTGTATCTGTTTCAGCGAGGGCCTGTAAGACATAATGTTTCCGACCGACAACAGCGAGTGGAGTGGAAACAATTCTGGAATCTTTTTGACACGAAGAGAATCGGAATTACTATGGCAAGCAGGTACAACGATGAGTTTCGTGGACGCGGCCGGGATCGCAGTAGGGATCGTGGGTACGGAGGAGGGGGAGGTATTGGTGGAGGTGATAGAGGGTACGGTGGTCGATCAAGCGGCGGGGGTTACGGCCGGGAACGCATGGGCGGACGTCGCAGCGAGCAGAGTGGTGGTGGTGCTGAGCATCTGGCGCGTATACACGGCACTGAAGAGGATCGTGTAAATTGTCCATTTTATTTTAAAATAGGTGCCTGTCGCCATGGTGACCGCTGTTCTCGGCTGCACAACAAGCCCGTGTTCAGTCAGACTATCTTGGTTAGCCACATGTACCAAAACCCAATTGCACAGGTAATCGCACAGAACGGTGACCTAGCATCGCTGGACCAGCGTCAGGTGGATGAGGAATTTGAAGACTTTTACGAGGAAATTTTTGAGGAACTGTGCAAGTTTGGCAAGTTGGAGGAGCTGAACATTTGCGATAACCTGGGAGATCACTTGGTCGGCAACGTGTATGCCAAGTATGATGACGAAGAGCACGCTGCAGCGGCGCAAAAGTCTCTCTACGGTCGTTTTTACGCTGGACGACCGCTTGTGTGCGAATTCTCGCCTGTGACAGATTTCAGAGAAGCGCGTTGCCGACAGTTTGATGAGGGAACTTGCAATCGTGGGGGATACTGCAATTTTATGCATATCAAAACAGTTTCGAGATCTATGCAACGTGAACTAGAAAGAACGTTCAATCACGGTCATCGTGACAAAAGCCGCAGCAGGAGCAGAAGCAAGAGCAGAAGTCGCAGCGGCAGTCGCGGGCAAGGAAGACTTGCGCGAGGCCGCTCGCCCAGTGGGCCACATGATGCTCAGAAGGGCGAGTCTTTTCGTCGCAAAGGCAGTCGAAGTCGCTCGCCGTCGTCTGTTAAGAAACACCGCCGGAGTCGTTCCCGCAGTCGCAGTTCTCGATCCCTCACTCGTGAGGCAAGTCGTGGGAGCTCAAAGGGGAAAGAGGGTAGCGTGGAGAAAAAACACTGAAGGATGTTTCACCTTTGAACTAGATCTCTAATTCATTACTGCGTAGGTCTGGTGTTGTTAAAGCCAAAGATGAGGTATGTAGTACGATTTTGTGTTTTTTTATGCTGCCTTTCTGAAATGGTGAGTCTAATACATGGGCGTCATCCGTATGACTAGTTGATACATACAATCAAGTGAAGGGAGTTCGATCATAGAACAGGCGAACAAAGTGACTGATTTGTGTGAATTCTTATTGCAGAGAATCTGCGACGAGCTTGCTGACAATTTGGACTGTATAACAACGTCTAGACTGAAACGAATTTCATACGCTTTTGAGTCTACATTTAAAAAGTTGGGAATAGCTGAGACCATACAAATTGATCAATGAGTAAGTCGTGGGAGCAAATGATTTTGGCGTCGACCTTGGGCGCAACGAAAGTAGCACGCTGTCATATACTAAACTTTAAGAAGGCAGCTGAACCCAATACAACAACAACAGTGCAAATCGTTGACTTGAAAGTTTATTGCAGGCCAACCGAAAGGTGTGTTCTAGTGTGGAAACAATTCTACATTTGAGCTGAAACAATTCTGTGCAAGTATCGACTTTTAATATAAATCACCGTCATAAAAGGTATCCTGTATACCTTGCTTCCTTTTCCGGTCTCCTTTAAGCTCATTGCTTCGTTGCTTTCTCGAAGTAGACTTCTTGTCAAAAACATCGCTCTGCTCCACACAACAAACCGTTACAACAACAGCAACAAGCCCCAAAAATTGGCAACAAAATTTCACAACGCACCCTTTCCACTTTGCGGTCCTCTAACATCTCAGGCAAGTCCAGCATCGAACGGAACACATTATTATACTTAATGTGCTTCTGAAGACCAGTCTGCAAACAACCCTTCACCGCTTCAAATTGCTTCACAGATTTCCACGAAGTAATCGTCAACACTTCGCTCTTCACCGTAAAGGAGACAGTTGGAGTTTTGCCGGTCTGTCAAAAAATAAACAAAAACATGGCACGGTCAGTAACACTCAATTATATCGCACGATTTCAGTCTTACAGCAAGTGTCGAGTAAATGTCTCGAAACACAACACGTTGCGTCTTGCGATCCTTTTTGCTGTTTTTTTTGCTGTTGATCTTGCTCATTTCAAGAAAACGTTTCAAAATCTCTTCTCCATCTGGCAGAGAAACGCCACAATACCGAGCGCTTTCATGCAAGAAAGCAATATTCTCGCCAGCGGCAGAACGTACTTCAACGTCCTTGTGGTCTAGTAAAACCATAAACCTTGGCACCAGTCTATTGATCACACATAGCGCAAACAAGCACAGAATAGATCGTAACATTGTGGTCTAGAATAACCCAATAAATTGTGTGGCTTTACCTTTCCAGCAAATCATCGCTGGCTAGAATTTCATCCAACATAGATGACGCAACAAGCCCCCACGAATCAAGCGCAGCCTTACAAATATCGCCAAGTATTTTCGGGTCAAAGAACGTCTCAAGTAGCTTTAAAAGTTCGTCAGCATTTTCTTTTTCAACACTGCTTATAAAACAAATTAATGCGAGGGCACGGATCGCCTGAGCAGACAACAATTAGCGTCAGCACAACCGAGATCACAACCAGGCGACAAAAATGGTAAAACGCATTACATACCGCCACTTTGACCTTCGCATTTTTGGCTGCCTTGATCATTGGGGTTAGCACGGCTTTTGATCGCTGAAAGAAACGCTCCTCATCGTCTCCAAAAGTGATTGCCAGGATCGCCAAAATACGAGATCCTAGTACTACCTCACCTTCAGACGGCTTGCGTAAGCATCCAAGCACATTGTCGATAAATCTTCACAAATATACATCAATTAAACCACCTAATCTGGTAACAGATTGGATGACCCATAATTTCATAATGCATGCGTACTTTTCATTCACGTCTTCCGGCGCCAAACACTGCAGCAAGTAGGCAGTCAGCTTTTCCATGGCAGAAATCCGTATGGTCGTTCTAACAGTAAATTGCGTGGAGACATAAAATCGCAGAAATAAGCATGTACTCTTCGCTTTTCAGGGTTTTATGTTATCACGTGCCTCTCCTCGGTCAGCTCCTCAATAGCTTCATCAATCCCTTGTTGATCATTGACGTCCTTTGAATATCCATCATAAAACTCTCTATCTTCTGACATGATCGTCTTACGGGTCTCTACTGACGCTACAGACGCAGCTTCATCATCATCATCATCTTCTTCATGACGCATGCGTCGGCCTCCTGACGCCATAGTTTACCATACATAATCAAAATCATTCCATCTTTTTGTATCCATTCAACACTTTTTTTTGCTTATACCTTTATGCTTTTTTCCCATACTGATAACTTCCAATTCGTCCTTTAAACAACTGAATGTATTGTTCCTTGTTAATATATTGAAACTACTTGGAAACTGACCTGGAAATTGCCGACGTTTTGCTTTGTTACATGAATGTACTCCAATTAAATGATTAATGATCATTTCATTGGCTCAAAGTAGTTTGAACCAATGAAGAACAAGAAAAAACAGACTCTCCAGGCTGACCGACCAAAGCTGATTGACACGAGAGTGAAGAACGGTAAGGAAGATCGCGTCTGTTTCGAGCCAATGCCAGAGCTTGTCTGGATATGATTAGTTTAGTATTGGCTACTATACATGTCTTTTACAACGGGCTATAACGTTTGGCTTGTCTATTGTGATTGTAGATTCCACTGCGTCTTAGGGATACGACACGGTTGTAACCAATCTTTTTCAACCTTCTTACAAGCATATTACGTAAACACTAAGGTCAGTTTATGAATAGGATCGACAGGATTAGGATTATTATAAGTGCTATAGGCTTACATGCGGTGACGGCAGGAGATGGAAATAAAACCTCTGATGGTGTGGACACTTTGGTTTGTGCATGCCATAGACAACGAACGCCATGGACATTGACTTTTCCGGTGCTACGACGATAGATGAGGGGCTCTATAGCCGCCAGCTCTATGTCATGGGTCGCGAGGCTCAGCTACGTATGGGAACATCAAACGTTTTCATTGTTGGGCTTAATGGCCTTGGTGTAGAGATCGCCAAAAATGTGATTTTGGCGGGGGTCAAGAGCGTCACGCTACACGACGACACGCCAGCCACGACGCTTGATCTAGCCTCTCAATTTTACCTATCCGAGGTGGATATTGGCAAGCCACGCGCAGCAGCATCAGTAAAAAAACTGGCAGAACTGAACCCATACGTGCCTGTCAGGTGCCATAGTGGCAAGATCACGGAAGAGGTTTTGATTGGATTTCGGGTACGTGCGGTCATAGCGTTTAATTGTTTGGCGTGTGCGTGCTAACGACTGGACGGGTTTGTTTTTGGCAATTGTCCGTATGAAGGCGGTGGTTCTTGTCAACGTCCCGTTAAAAGAGGCCATGCGTATTAACGCTATTTGTCACGCTAACTCGATTGCATTCATTACAACTGAAGCGCGGGGTGTCTTTGGCTCCGTTTTCTGCGATTTTGGAGACGAATTTATTGTTTCTGATCGTGATGGTGTTGAGCCCGTGAGCTGCTTGATCTCTTCTATTTCCAACTCTGCACCAGCTTTGGTTACTGTAAATGAAGACACACGTCATAACTTGGAAACTGGAGATTTAGTTTCCTTCCGAGAAGTGGCGGGCTTTTCGTTTCTAAACGACAGTAAGCCGAGAAAGGTAACGGTGACTGGTCCGTTCACATTCACGCTGGATGTTATTGATGACGCCGACAAAAGGCGCTTTGAGCTGGAGCAGCCGTCTACAGGTGGTTACGTCACCAAAGTGAAGCAGCCTTTGATCGTCCAGTTTAAGAACCTAGAGAATGCACTTGTGACGCCTGGGGAGTTTTTAGTTAACGACTACGCCAAGTTGGGCCGTTCTGAGCTGCTTCATGTAGCATTTCAAGCCTTGAATGCGTTTCAAGAGAAACATCAAGGCAACTATCCGCGACCCGGGTGCTTGCAAGATGCGGAGGAAGTAAGCGCCCTTGCTTGTGAGTTCAACAAACAGTCTGCTTCAAGAAACCAGTTCAGTGTCAAGAACATCGGTGATGCTGATTCAAAAAAGATCATTTATGCTCTTGCAGCTGGCGCTACCGGCGTGATATCACCAATGGCAGCTTTTCTCGGAGGCATCGTTGGCCAGGAAGCCCTCAAGGCTTGCAGCGGCAAATTCACTCCAATTCAGCAGTTTTTCTATTTTGACGCGGTAGAGTGCCTTCCTGACGCTGTATTCGCTGGCATTCCTGACGAGTTCCAACCCGTTGGGTCCCGATACGACGGGCAAATTGTCGTGTTTGGCCGGAAGTTGCAGGAAAAAATCAAGAGCCTAAATATGTTCCTTGTTGGCGCAGGTGCGATCGGGTGCGAAATGCTAAAGAACTGGGCAATGATGGGAGTAGCGTCCAACAAGGATGGTATCATCCATATCACGGACATGGACACAATCGAAAAGTCAAATTTGAACCGCCAGTTTTTATTTCGCTCAAAGGATGTGCAACAAGCCAAGTCTTCTGTGGCTGCTCGAGCTATTAAGATAATGAATCCGGACATTAACGTCAAAGCCTATATTTCTCGCGTCGGCGCAGAATCTGAAGATCAGTTTAATGATGACTTTTTTGAGTCGCTCTCTGGTGTGTGTACGGCACTGGATAACGTAGAGGCGCGCTTGTATATGGATCAGCGCTGTTTGTTTTACGGTCTCCCAATGTTTGAGTCTGGTACGTTGGGAACGAAAGGCAATACGCAGATTATAGTTCCGCACATAACCGAAAACTACGGCGCATCTCGGGACCCTCCCGAGAAAAGCATTCCGATTTGCACACTGAAGAACTTCCCCAATGCAATTGAGCACACTCTTCAGTGGGCGCGTGATTGGTTCGAGGGCGAGTTTTTTCAGGCTCCGTCAGACGCTAATCGTTATTTAGAGGAGCCGACATTTGTGAAACAGCTTAACGAACAGCAAAATACTAAGTTCGAAACACTGGAGCGGCTAAAATATTCTCTTGTTGATGATCGTCCGATGTCTTTCGAAGACTGTATTGCGTGGGCTCGTACCAAATTTGAAGACCTCTATAGCAACCAGCCCAAACAACTTCTGTACAACTTTCCCCTGGATCAGGTATGACCCACAACCTCGATTCATCAATTTTTGTCATTTTCGCTGACGCCAACTAACAAATCACTATATGTAGGTGACATCGTCAGGGGCTCGATTCTGGTCTGGACCGAAGAGGCCACCGACGCCAATTCTGTTTGACCCGAAGGATCCACTCCACATGGATTTTGTCGTTTCGGTCGCTAACAACCGCGCAAAGGTTTACGGTCTTGAAGGGCACACAGACAGAGACGCGTTTGCAGAAGTCCTTGCTGGCATCCACATTCCGGAGTTTGCGCCAAAGCAGGGTGTTAAAATTGCAGCCTCTGATGCCGAACTTAAGCAAGGTAATGGTGCTTCAGAGCTGGGCGACGCAGACGCTCAATGTGACTTCATCCTGAAAGAGTTGCCAAAACCGTCAACCCTTGCGGGCTACCGCATGCAACCCATCGAGTTTGACAAGGACGATGACTCTCACATGGAAGTTATTGTATCTGTTTCCAACTTGCGCGCTCGGTCGTACAAAATACCGGAGGAAGACATGCACAAGTCGCGTTTCATTGCTGGCAAGATCATTCCGGCCATTGCCACGACGACTGCACTTGTGACAGGACTCGTGTGCTTCGAGTTCTCGAAAGTGTTCCAGGACAAGCCACTGGACAATTACAAAAACGGGTTTGTGAACCTTGCGCTGCCTTTGTTCACCTTTGCCGAGCCAATTGCGCCGAAGTCTACGAAGACACTGCTCAAGGGCGAGGAGTACAATTGGACGGCGTGGGACTGCCTGGAGGTGGATCAAGGAGACCTGACGCTAAAGGAGTTTTTGGCATATTTTGAAAAGGAATACGATGCTGAAGTCACTATGCTATCCTACGGTGTCACCATCCTGTACGCCATGTACTCTCAAAAGTCACGATCGAAGGAGCGCATGACGATGAAGATTTCGGATCTTGTTCGCACAGTTACCAAGAAGCCAATTGACTCCAAGCTAAAGTATCTCATTCTTGAGGTTTGTGCTATGGACGCTGATGGAGAAGACGTGGAACTGCCGTATCTGCGCTATCACTACAAGCAAGAGTGATACGGAAAAGCTCGAACTCGTCGCACGTGCCCTTGCTCTTTTCTTAGTAGCCAATTAAAATTGATCACACGAGTCCAGAGGTTTTTTGTGCTAAACTGTTTGATTTGATCCATTTCTAGTAAGTCAATTGAACAGTTAAGAGAAAATGGCACTATATGTCAAATATAACAACCAGTCGAAGCGCATGAAGGTCACGCCTAGCATGACAATGGTAAATGCTGCTTCTTTTGTGTCTCTTGTTTGTCTTTAACTTAACTGTTATTAATGCAGTTCCATGTGTTAACAGATGCACTGGAGCAATACGGTCTGCTTGATTCACACCAATATCAGCTTGTACACCGCGGCAAGACCATTGATTTGTCAATCCCTTTTCGTTTGACGGGAATCTCGAATAATGCCTCCGTGGATCTTTTTCAGCTAGATGAAGCACTTGAAGTGCAACAAGTTCGCGTGTGTATCCAGTTGCACGATGGCAAGCGTGTTCAAGCGACCTTCGGGAGTGATACAACCATTGAAAACATTTTGACGTTTTTTAAACTGCTCCCAGCGTCGGAAAAGGTAGCGAACTTTTGTTCTTTATTTAGGCGTGTGTGTGTTTTATGGAAAAACTAATCGATGTAGTGACAGTTCTGTCTTGGATTCTTGCGGCGTGGTATCGATTCCAATGCTTTTTCATCGACTACGTTAAAAGGTTGCTGACAACAGCAACGTAATAGGAATCATATGCACTGTCTTTTGCTAATGTTATTTACGTGGTGTTGCAGAATTAGGTATCCTGAGTGGATCGGCGATGTTTCGCGTTCAGTCTGCCAATGAACAACTGGCTGCGTCAGCTGCTCAAAGCCCCTCTGAGCCTTCGCAAACACCTCGCGTCATTGCTGCTCCTACCGCACCTTCTTCATCCGCTAGTCCTTCCATTGTGTCGGAGGCATTGGGTCATATTCCGTCAATGCCGTCAGATGATGTTGAAATGAGCGATGTTTCTGCAGAGGATAAAACAACCGATGTAGGTATTCAAATTATGACCAGTTATGACGCATTGCAAATATTGCGAAACAACAGTTTTGATACTGTGTCACGTGGAGCTATCGTGACATTGTTGAAGATTGTTACAAACATCTTGTCAGATCCAGGTATGCATCTCCCTGCCCAATTAAAGCGTTTCGATTGTGTAGCGTGACGACTCTTGAATATTATGCTTGCGCTGCTACGCAGAGAATGAAAAGTTGCGCACGATCCGATTGTCAAATGCAACGTTTCATCGCTTGGTTGGTCAAGTAAAGGGCGGCATAGAGTTTTTTGATCTCCATTGGATTTGTAATTATTTCGGAAACACAAACGCTCGTGCTAAATCTCAACCCGAGTGACAAAAGTGTGCTGGAGGAGGGTCTAAGGCTGTTGAGCATTGAGGCGGACGATTTGAATATTTCACCAGAGGAGCGTCCACTTCTTCAGGAAAAACAAGTAGACCCGAGTTTTGACGTGTTCAAGTCGCAGATTACTCGTATGCAGGTAAGACTTGTGCTACAAAGTTGGGGAGCCAGATAACAATGCTTCTTTTCATATGGTGTTGAATTAGATGCAACCGCGAGGCTCGAGCATGACGGAAGTCCTTGTCGACGCTTTGAAGTTAAAACAAGAGCAACTGGTCGGATGCGAGAAACCTCCTCGAAACACAACTGTTATTTTAGAAGTAAAGCAAGAAAGTGACCGAACTGATTTAGCACGCGAGATTGGCGAACGAAGTGACGCACAGTTACTGATGTCAAGTCTAAAAGCTCGGCAAGACAAGATGGAGAAGGCGAAGGCTAGCTGGGTTAACAATTTGCATCTTCATTTGGTGAAACACGACTAATTTTCTATGCTTTGCTCAGACCTTCCGTACGCGGGCGATGCGTGAGCTGGATGAGCTGAAGCGTAAACGAGTCTTTCAAATGGTGCTAATCCGTGTTCAGTTTCCAGACCGAGGTACGTGGAGCAGCAATGCAATCAAAATTATGACATGTGATTACTCTTATCAATTGTATTGTGCTATGCTTAAATCCATAGCGATGATGCAGGCTTCTTTTCATCCCAACGAAACGATTCAAGATGTGATGAATCATGTAACGGAATGTCTAGATGATCAGTATAAGGTCAGCAAGTTTTACCTCTATGTTACGCCTCCCACTCAAAAGTTGGCCGCTACTAAAACCCTGGTCGAGTTGAACCTATTGCCTGCTGCGCTGACGTATCTCTCATGGTTGGAAGTGCCTCCTCAAGCCGAGGTGGCGAGTATTGGTTTTTACTTCAGAGCTGACGTGGTAATCGGCTTGAAACATCGGCGGTTTGCTTACCCATTTTATTGAATTACTCACTTTGACGTACATGTGTTTCAACTGCGTGTATTGCAGCTGGCAAATGAATGTGCCGATGTCAAAGAGAGGGTTGGCCCGCTGCAGAAGACGGAATATCCAAAGCCATTGCAAGTCGATGGTGAGAAAACACAGTTTCTAGGTACTGTACAAATTTAGTGCTGACGTTAGAACTTGTTTTGCCATTGCATAGAAAGCCTGCCCAATGCAGCGACGACTGACTCACGTGAAAAGCCAACGCCCCAAAAAGATGCACAAGCAAAGTCTTCCAAGAAGCCGTCATGGGTTAAACTCTAGTGCAGTTATATATTAACTGATAAGAAGTACCTTGCTGACAACAACAAGAATGATTGCGGAGTTGAGGCAATTTGAATCGAACGGAACATTTGGTAAATTTTAAATTTGAATGGCTAAATGCACCCACCCGCCTAAGCTCAAAGAGCAAGTATAGCTGCGTCGAAGCGTAATAAAATTTACACTGCAGTCAACTAACACTAAACCACCGGATTTGCACACTGCTATTAAGCGTCACTAAACCACACTGGATTTTCGTTAAGCACTGATTGCTGCTACGTGTCACACGACTGGCTTGCCTGCTTGCCTCTTACGAGCTCTTTTCCTTCCCAGCGCGCTGGCTCACTTGTGTCTTGCGAAAGATAGACTGGGCTTGCAGATTGACTCGATGCTGCTGTTGTTGTTTCAGACACGCAAACAGGTTCTCCCCGTCTTACTATTCCATAGCTTCCAATTCTGAGATCTCGCAACCCTTTACGAAGCTTGAAGTTGAAGCCGCGCTTCGCATCACGCACATTAAAGAGACGGTGATGCTTGGCCCACTGCAGCTCGCGCGCTGCGGGGCCCGTGCGAACAGCCATCTTATCATTTGTCGTTCGGTCGCCCGTACTGACCTGGACTGTTAAGGAAAGCCGCCTGGCAGTACTTTTGACTTCTTTGTCATGCTGAATCTTCTCTTGCATCAGAGCACGCTTGCGCTGCTTTTCTTGCTCTTTCTTCGTGAGCCTTTTCACGGGTAACTCATGAGCTTGATTAATTTTTTCCGGTGCCATGGTTCCACGACAATTTTTCGCCTTACAGTGGCATTTCCACTCCATTGCCTGTTTTGTGTGAAACTGGTAGTCGTACGAAAGCTCTGTCCCTGGCTCAATATCTTTTAAAGCGGTAATGGCGATTCGATTCACGCCTTTAACACGCCACTTCAGCAAGTGACAATTTGGATCACAAGAGTGATTAATGAATCTGGAAACGCTCCCTTTAAACCGTGCATCAATGTACTCACCCTTACCCAGCTCCATAATGTACATGTTCTTGTCTTCAGGACTGTTTTCGGCGTGATCAAGCAAACGGCGCTCCTTTTCTTCCTCAGTAATCACCTCACCAACATACTCAATCACTAGCTGTCCCCTTTTAACGTGCTCCAGCACACAAAGACCCCAACCCTTCTCAACTGTGTGAAACTGTTGAAAGCGAGGATATATCTTTTGGTGAAGCGCGCGATTGCCGCAGCTCTCGCCAAGCATGCAATTTGATTCTCTATTTTGCTTGTTAAACTTCATTCCGGTAGTTGATGCTGATCCAAAGCACTCCGTAAAAATCAGCCGGTTGATGCAGTCTTCTCCACACCTTTCTCTGCAAACACACATAGGTGTGTCCTCTAGTGAGACCCTGGGTTGCTTGAAGGTGTATATACTGCGACCCAATTTGCGGTATGTAGGTGGCTGCAGGCGAACATCTTCAATAATACTGAGCAAAAGGCGAAAGTGATGGCAATCACCAGGTTTGCTGGCATCTGGATCGTGCTTAGGCAAGAACATCCACGGAAGGTGTAAGCTGGAATCTACCGTCACCGTGTCAATAGTTCGATTGGAAAGGTAAAACGAAGGAATTTTTGGTAACTCATCATCCGAATGCCTCCAACAAAGCAATCCAACCGTGTTATAGCGAGCACTTGGAGGTACACATTGCGGATGATAAGCTTCTGGGCATTTCAAGCAGCACATGAGGTCAGGATTTTTTTCTTCCCCTCGCACACACAACAAATGTGTCGAGCACAGCGAAATGAAGCTCCAAATTCAAGCAACTCATCGACAGTTACAGAGCTCGGCTTCGCTTTACCCCCCAAAACGTCGTGACATTTTATTATCATCAACACATTTTTGGTGAAAATATTTGCCACAGCACACAGCGCTACAACGAAATACACCCCCCTTCTCGTTAATTGTTCCGTTACGTCCGCATGCAAAACACAATTGTTCATTTGTACGACATTGTTCGCACAGCCATTTTTCTTCCTCGGGTGTTGATTCAATGCCCAAACATGAGAAGTGATATGACTTAAGACAGCCGCCGTCGCAAAATATCCTGTCGGTCAAATCATCATCCTCAATTTCACCACACACACCACATAAGTCTTCTTCTGGAATGTTTGACTGCACAGCGTTCATATCTTTTTTCTTCTTGCCAGGCGCTTTCGGCTTTAAAGCTCCGTTTTGTATACGTTGGGTAATGACGCGCCCTGATCGAGTAAGACCTGTTTGAACAAACGTCGGCGCTAGCTCTCGATCCCTTGCGTAAGCTCGTTTAAGCTTATCATTGATAGACTGGGAAGCTGCATGCTTTTCTTGTACTCCGCGTTTATGCTTATCATTAGTAGACTGGAAAGATGCAAGCTTTTCTTTTACTCGGCGTGGATGCTTGCCGACCTTCACTTGGCATTTTGCCCAAGCCTTAGCGGCCTTTGTAGCTCGCGGCATGATTCGATAGCTGTCAACCTTTTGAATAATTTCATTATACTTAGAATTCTTGCCCATGTAATGGACAGTGCAACGCTTATTATCCAAATGCTCAATCTTGGCAGCAAACCACTCCTTCGTACAAATGTCGTATACATCTACCTGCTGCTTTACCGTAAGATTGCACCAAAAATTTTCATGAGCACGTTTGCCATCCTCCTTGGCGCCAATTCTATCGTTATAAAAGACTGCTTCTTCGTCCACCGGCTCACTCATCTCGACGTCATCGGAGCTGTCGCCAACGATCTCATCAGTTGTTTGGCCGACATAACTTGGAGCGACGCTATCTTCATTTCCAAAAGCAATACGCTTGAGCGGATTCAATTTACGTGACTTTACATATCTTTCTTCCTTTTCATATGTGCGTTTAGTATTTGTACTTACAATCTCTACCATTTGCGCAATTTCATTTCGACTCATGGACTTTACCAAAGAGAGCCCTTTACACTTACTCTTATCGACTACATATGTAGGAAAATTGCTGCGTGACTGGTTATGAAACTCAATAGGTAACTCCACCGTCGCCCTACTAAGGACAACGTCCGTTACATCAGAATTTCCATCAACAGAATAATTGTCTCCATATAAACGACTCTCGACAGTCTGTTTATCTTCTGTAATTAGTTTCAACGCACTATCTTGTTGTTTCTCCACGCTATTAAACTGCTCAACCAAAGTCGTGATGAGTGTTGTCTCAGTTCCTGTCGTATGTCCAATGCATCCATTTGTATCCAAAGCAGAAGCAAAAGGAGCTAAGTCAGCGATGACTACTTCATTGTTTAAATTGGTTGATACTTCACTGTAAATTTGTGTAGACATCGTTTGATCGTCCTGCTGTGAATAACCCGCCATGAATGTCTACAGCCGTACTGAGTCCCAGCTTGGTAACAGCAGCTTTTCTCAGGGCAAAAATAAGTTGATGTGGCACACATTGCATTTCTAAACCTATCGTCTATATCGTATTTAATTGAATATAACGACCACATCAATTTCTATCGGTAAGTGTAATGAGCAGCCGAATGCGCGACGAAGACGACGAGGAACTGGAAGATAACTTCTTACATGCAGATATTCCCAGTACCTTTCGTGAACTACGTGCCTGTATGACGTGCTCACTCATCAAGACTTTCACACAATTCTATGACACTGGCTGCGAGAATTGCGCCTTCTTACAGATGGCCGATAACCGTCAGCGTGTAGCCGAGTGCACCTCAGCCTATTTTGAAGGGTATGTTGCATCTCTTTTTTTCTAATAATTCGTTTTTTCATCGCTATCTTTAGTATCTTGTGCTGAAAATGTAATTGTGGTTGTATTAGTATGATTGCAATGATGCAGCCGAAGGAAAGCTGGGTTGCTAAGTGGCAGCGTATTGGTGCGTAGAAGGAGTCGTGCATTTAAGTGGTGGCTGTAGCAGCAAGCTAGTATTGTGTGTGTGAAGCTCACGTTATTCTATCTATTGTTATGTATATAGTTCGCTTGATTCCTGGAATCTATGCCGTATCTGTCTCTGGGGAGTTACCGGACTCGATCAAACGTTTTCTGGAGGACAGAAACATTCCCTATCGCGTGCAAAATTAGTTTGTCACAAGGTCAACGTCGTAATTTGCTTTGCTCCAAGCTTTTTTTTTAATGCAATCTAGCGTACAATTGCATTCAATGCTGATGGTTGACCAATGACACCAGTTAGAACTACTAACACAGCGCACAAACAAACGACCAATCTATGTCTGCATATTGACGTTCTTTTGGACTCGTTCTAGCTCAATGCAATGTAGTCTTACGTCTTCTTGATCAAGCCCGACGGGTAGCGAAAGCCGAAAGACTTTCGCGGTGCCGACAGGCCACTTGGAGACTTTGTCGAATCTGTCACGCAATTTCTTGTCAAACCTGCCGCGGTGGGTACCTTAGAAGAGCTCGGTGCAGATATGAAACGTTGTCGCTGGAAGAAAGACCGCACGGATGGCGACGTACTAGAAGTTGTTGTTGCAGCACTGGAAGAAGTCAAGGCCTCCAATTCTGGAGTAACGCCAGAGAAGGTTAAATTGACAGAACTCGCCGATGGTATACCATGCAAAGGTTGCAAGAGCGACCGTGGTCGAATGAGAGAATTAGAAGGCTTACTAGTAGTTACCGGAGCCAGCATAGAACTCCGCTGCAGTCGTGAGCTGGGCGTAAGCATCTTCGGCTGGCTAATGCACGACTTGGAAAGCGCAGTCTTTAAAGACGTCGCAGCACTAATGTCGGCTTCTTGGATATGTATAAAAGATGCAGAAGGCGCACCCTTCGTTTCAACTCCGCTTCCATTTATGGCGCCTGCACACTTGCTTTTGGTACCGGCGACGCGTTCACTAGGCACGCGTCCAAATGGGAGACCATCCGCTCTTCTCGTGGGAACTGGGTACTTAAAAGAAACGACTAAATCAAAATCTGCGCCATCATCGTCTGACAGCTCTGCCGCCAATATATCTTCCGGTCTGGCGTCGTTCATTATTAAATCAAACGTCAGTTTTGGGCCAGTAGTCACTAGATTAAAATTCTTTGAAGCCGAGTGTGTGTACGCTTGAAATTGGTGCGCAATCACATCAAAGAACCAATCGTCACTAAGCGAGTCGTCTCCCACAAGTGCCTGAAATATGACGTCAGAGTTGTCTTGATTCGCGTCGTGTATTGCTAAAGACAGCATGTCCATCGATGCAAAATGGGTCTTACTGCGCTCACAGTACTTTCTAATCCCAAATTTCTGCAAGAACGAAATACCAGCAGGAGGTACAGTCTCAGTCGTGTCCTCAGCGCAATAACAAGCGCTGTGAGAAATTCTGCTACTGTCCGACTGCTCACCTTGCTCTCCATTTACGACGTTACTTTGACTCAGCGACGTATCTTTTCTTAATGCTGGTAAATCACTCAAACTATTGTCTCCATCTTCATCGCCCTCTTCCTGCTTAGCTGATAGCCACTCATCTACGGGCTCAAACACGTCTTCCAAGTCCCCAAGAAGCGCAATTTCACCGCTTTCACTCCCCGATGTTGATCCCATCTCAGCATAATGGCTCTCAGTGGTGCTAAAACAAGCCATCGAATGCGAAGTGTGTTTGTCTTGCACCGTTCCAATGCCAGCGCCAGAAATAACAATCGCGCTATCATTCAACGCTGAAGGATAATCATGTAAACGTGCAGTCTGCACCTGTTTTGCCGCTTCAACCTCCATTAGAGTTAGTCTAGCGTTCTTAAAGTCAGTTTCATCCGCAGCTGCACGATTGCTTGCATTTTTACTTGCCACGAGGGAACCTGCAGAATCAGCAGCAATGTTGGCGCGCCCCGGAGTAAGACAATCTTTCAGCGATGGCTGGTTTGGTCGGTCATTGACCACTTTCACAACATCTTCATCATCGCTATTTCCAGAAAGCTTATCAGCAGCATCTGCGTCGGCTACAGCAATGCCAATCCGTTTCTGCAATGTAGTACTATCAGCCGGTGGTGCATCAGGTATACTTTGTTCCGGCCAAATCGGTCGCTTGTCCCATAGCTGAATAGGCTCCATACCCTTTATTTTAGCTTCCTCTTCGATAGCAAGCGCATAAATGCCATCATTGAAATCTGTTTCGTCACGCACATCATTAGCTGACCGAAAGCGCAAGTTACCATATTCAGATTTATCACTTTCGTCATCAGCTTTGCTAAGAATCGTTGACGGGGACCGAACCGATTCATCGCCCCATGTCTGCGCAAACTGCGAGGGCTTTGCAGTATCTCGTTCAGGATTTGCTACACAAATATTAACACAAGCTTTAATACCATCATCGGTGTGGGCAATAGCGAATTCGGCTATAACAGCAGGAGTATCGGCCGCGTCATTACTGACTACTTTATCAAAAACGGTTTGGGCTGGTTGATCACTCCCTGGCTGCTTCACATGCACGACCTCAGCACTGCCTTTCGCGCTTAATCTAGTAGCAGCGCCAACTTCGTCAGTGTAATCGTTAGTGCTACCATTAGCGCTCTGATCATCCGGTTGATCTCGTGCAGGTTCGTTCAATTGATCACCCTGAAACTCAAATTGATTTCCATTAGCGCGCTTGTCAACAGGGGATATAACAGTAACAATACTGACATCTCCATTGCACGTGTTCATGTCACCATCTACCTGTGTATCACTCCAATCTAAAGCAGTAGGCAGATTCCGACAATTGTCCCGCAATTCGACACTTCGCACGGGTTTCGTAATCTCTGCCACAATCTCGTTCGTCACATCATCAGGAGAATTGACCGCGGTAGCATCACCAATAGTACCAATCGTATCCTCCAACTTTGCTGCTATCTGACGTGAGTCGCCCAGTGACTGCAAATCAGATTCGAAAATAATATCCCTTGTCTCGCTTTCAGCAACTTTGCCAGAACTAGCACTACAGCTATTACACGCAAGCATTATTCTTGCTGGTCGTATTGGTCGATCATCCCACAAAAAGCCAGCCTCTGCGGCCCCCACGTTTTTGCTATCGGTAGTATCAGAAACAATCAACTTTGCTTGTAGAGGTACAGTATTTGTGATAACTTCAGTGATTGCATCAATTGGATCAAAAGAGCTAAGGGTGTAACCACCTTGTGAATATACATACTGCGCAGGTTCACCGTTTTCCGTACCCTCCACGTCGTTTGTCTTGCAACTAGTCGCATTAATACCATCACTAGCAACGTAATTGTCATCGTGCTCGATCTCGTTCAGTTTTGTTCGCACTGACTGAATCGATCGTGTACACCTAAGGTAGCTGGCTCGTTCATTCTCGACATTTGTGTCATCTAGATGCACACCTGCAGCATCTCCAGCAAGATCGTCAATGACATCTGCAACAGCAAGACCGCCAATGATATTTGCATCTGCAGGAAAACCAATGACATCTGCATCTGCAAGACCGTCAATGACTTCTGCATCGGCAACATCGTGTGCAATTTGTACAGAATGCAAGTGTGGATCAACCGAAGTTTGAAAAACAGGAGTCAATTCCACAACCTCGACATTAGTAATTACAGCAGATCTAGTGACAGAAGTGTCACCAACGTCATCGGTATTCTCAGTACGGATACCTGCAATATCACCAGAAGTGTCGTCGTCCACAGCCACTAGTTGTACAGAACGAAGTTGGCAATCTGCACAATCCGGCAAGCGCTTAACAGTACCCACATTTGCCGATGCATTAGGAAATCCGTCCACCGTGATAGTGGCATCCCCAGAGCTTATTTTTGCTACATCATCTGCCTCCGGCGCAGTAGTATTTTTGTAATCAGCATTTGGTACTACAGTAAAAGCAGTCGTATTGCTAGTCACCGGCAGCGTTACCATAGCTGTGTCTGCACACGAAGCTTGGTTTGAGGTACTCTCAATGTTGCCACTATCATCAAGATCCCCGTCCATTTCACAATTGCTCGAACATACGTCACGTGCCTCTCGCAATAGTTCCAACGCATCTGTTCGAAACATAATCCACGCTTTATTGAGGCTACCACCAACAATCTGTAGCCAGTTTCCACTACGAATGGTAACCTCCAACGTCTCGTTTCGGCTCAGGAGCCCTACCACTTGCGCCTGTTTCGACGGAAAATCTCGCACGGCAATCTGCGCTTCCTCAGGCAGCTCGTCATTAATCTCATAAAATGCATGAGAAGCTATAGATAACACCAATGCAACATATAGATCAGCTCTCTAATCCACATCAGTTATCATATCAGCGCACGTACTGCTGCACTCTTCGTGCTCAAGCCGTGTACATACAACCTGCAGGTCGTCTTTGTCAATCCACACGCTTTCCATTTCTGGGTGAAATATTCTGAGTCGTGTTTTGCTTTCCTCCATGATACAGTAGAGAAAATCAACGCTCTGTACTGTTCCTAAGCTCCTTGCCGCGTCTTGAGGCCCATCAAACATCAGCGTGACCGGATCCATTACCTCGCAGCAGCCACGGTAATAAGTTGTTTCCCAAGGTGAAACTAATGGCAATCCATCAGGCAATGATGTCATTATATAACCTTTTTCCATCTCGCCGGACGTCTTGTCTAGATACATCACTTGCAACCACGAAGGAGGAATGGCACCGTCATCATTTCCATAAGCTTGGAAGAATGGAGAGCACGTGGAGATAGCTCTACCTTGGGAAATACGACACATTTCAAAGGCATTACTATCAGGTGCAGAGCGGATACGCAGCTCTGCCTGCACTGGCAGACTAGGGTGAACGCAGTACCAGCGCATACTTGACTCGACCCAATTTTGGTGGATTTTAAAATCTAGAACAACCTGAAGTTTAAGAAAATAAGTGCAAAATAAGAAACAAAACAGCGCATCAAAACTGATGTCAGGTGATCAACATTCCTTCATGTACTTTATTAACCCGAATTCGTGATTGATGATAGTCAAACAAGTTGTATTGAATTCCTAAGAATTTATCTGTGTTCAAAGCAAAGGTACAACATAACTTTTTGCTTTTCTCAATGCAGTCGCCTTCTCGCTGCATACTCGACTTTTAGCCCAGGCAGAAGTAGTTAGATGCAATACTCAGCCCGTGAGCTTTTCGAATGGATTAATGCTTGTGTTGTAAACTCCATCAAAGACATTAGCCGTGCTCATAAGATAGTCTAAGAAATATGGCAAAAAAGCCATTTTCAACGCAGGCATCTCTGGGACACAGGACTTGTCAAGACGCTGCAAATCACCGTTGTTTGTTACGTATGATAGCTGTAGCTTCATGCCGCATAATCCATCCTCCGGGATATCCCAGGGGTACAAAAGTGTTCCTTCAACTGCATCCTCAAACGTGATAAACACTTTCTTGTCACCATCCAGTGCTTCCAGCAAAGATTCTGCATATTTAAGTGGTGCCAGCGGGTCCAACTTACTGTTCAGCAAAAGAACACTAGCATGAGGTGGAATCGATATGCTCTTGCTCCAATTCTCGTTGATCTCGTTGTAAGTAAGGCTGTTAGCAGCGTAATTTCCAACATTGAGTGACTCGCATATAGGTGATTTTTCTTTTGAAAAGGCACAGAACAGCGGGACCATTTTATGCATTTGTCCACCTGAGATTGTCACATTAATGAACCGCGAAGTCATTTCTGAAATAAATGGCGTCGGTCTTTCCCACATTTCAGAAAAGATGAGGAGGTAGTAAAGTAGAGACAAATCCAAGTCCATGTGTTCGCTCCAAAAGAGGTATTCCTTCAAATGCTTGTAAAAAATGTGTCAACACTTCAATTTCCAGGGATCGACAAGAGTGTGTTAGTAGACAAGAGGCAGGATAATTGTACGAAGGCCATCAATTTGAAGCATCGCTCCCAGAGTTCGCCGCAAGATATGCGAGGGCGGATCGCTGCTACCTTGGTCGCTATACAATGAGTTTCCAAGAACAGCACATGTCGACGTTGAATTTTGATCAAACTGCGTTAATAAATCTTGAATAGTGTCAGGCAGGCTTTTCGCCATAAATACTTGCTGCAGTCGCTTGACGTCGCGCACAACGCAAGGAAAGCATTACCCACTTCTCCATGATTGGTGTCCCTATCCGAATAATACGCTGTTTTGTCTCGAGGCGCTCCCAAGGTTGCGGCAATGCTATCCAAAACATATCCCGTCACTTTTGAGGGACCAACTTGCATCAAACTCTCCGCAACTTTAGTACCATAGCCGTAAGCATACACGAAAGTATTCGCTTCATTAGTGAATTCGAAAATGAAAGTTGCCAGATCCGACGCTGCGCTCATATAAGAAAAAGCCGAGGAGCTTCCGTACTTCATTTAAAAATCTTGAGCACAATCAGGGACGTCTAATGGGTCCAAAGACTTGGTGAAATCAACTTGTGCTGCGACGCAATCCAGCAATGTACTGCGACCAGTTCCACGTTGATCCATCGTATACACGTTCACCAATCCGTTCATTTGTTAATGTATGTCTACCATCGCGTCTTCATCTGCACAAAGAGGTTAGCATGTACAAGAAGATAGTAACTAAGTTAAAGAACGCCTTACATATAGCAGACGCACTCCCAGGATCTTGCGTGAGGTGTAGTACCTCGTTGCTTACTGCAAAGATATTGATACAAGGTACACAGAATCGGGTGTCTCACAAAGTACAGCATGACAAAGAGGCGCATTGAATGTAACGCATTCGGCTTTACGACCAGTAGATTGTCCGGATGATTCAAAAGTTTTCTTAGAGCGGATATGCCATCCATTCAACTTGGGGAGTAAGGAGCAAATCGAAGCATCAGAGAATTGAGCAGCCACCGCCACCAGAGAGATTGCTTGGTAAAGCTTCATTTTGGGATCGACTCATAAGTTTACCAGAAAATTGATTGTGTCAAGAAAGCTACTACGTGTGCCAGCACTAATTCTGGCTGCACTATTCACGTTGTTTGCGCATCCGCCTATACTTGATCTCTTTATACTCAGACAAGCATCACAAACATGAGCTAATAACTTACTAAACATGTGCATAATCCATAAAAATTCAATGCTGCGCTAAATCTTTCGAACCCATGACGCTCAGGTGTTGGCAATGCTATTCCACTACTTCTTTGGGGTCGTACTTGTTACTGACCTTTTTATACCTACACAGGGATCACAGACACGAGCATACTGCTGGTAAGCTTATTTAACATGCGCATCATCTTGAAAAAATGCAATGCTGGGCTGAATTTTTCGAACCCATGGCGATCAGGTCTTGGCAATGCTGTTTACTAGTTCTTTGGTGTCGTACTTGTCGCTGACCTTTTCATACCCAGATGGGAAGGATAAGAAGTATATCAAAGTTTATTGGTAAGACCTTATGTATCAATCTTGGCAATTTTTTTGCTCAGCACTGATATTTTCGGTCGTATGACGATCATTTTTTTGAGATGCAACAAGGCCCTATTTTAAAGGCTCACACTGTCTTTAGACGACTTCCTTTATAATTTTGCATGGCATGCAGTTTTAAAAGGCCAATAACTAGTAACCTTATCAAAACAAACGTATCTTGGCACTTCATTTGCTCAGCACTGGATACTTCGATCGTATAACGAATGCTACTGTTAAAGCAGCACGACCCTCGCACTTTCTACTTAGTCTTTTCTTTTTCATTTTCAATTTACAGCCAATCGACGATGAGCGTCGAGGCCAGTCTGATGCTGATATGGAGCCATCAAGAGGTGCACGGCTTGTACCTGTATATAGGCTTGACGTCACGTAGCACGCAAATGATAGTAAGACTTACATCTAGTACCTACCCGACAAGTCACGCAAGTAAAAAAACAAATTTTCGGATCCCTTGGTTTATGCTTGCTTCCTGTCGAGCATTACGTAGCGCGGATATCTACCTCGAGCATAGTACATCCTAAATGTTTAATGAAACGGAGTGCTAGAATTCAGCGGTAACTGAGATAATATGCAATCTTGATTCGCAAGTTTCAATAGCCTTACATTAAAAGGTAACATATGAAGTAACGTAAGTATAATTCCTAGTTCGCTTGCTACGTCTTACTTTTTTCGCTACGTCTAGTTTACATGCTGCATCAATCTTTCCTATATGTAAACCTATCGCTTGAATATTTTCACTGGATTCTTTACTCAAAAAGGAATCAGTATTAAACTCATCATCATTATGCTCGTCTCGCACACATATAGGTGCAATCTTGTCGCACCGGGTGACAAGTAAGATTAACTATAATGTGATTTGGCAGAAAAAATATCCTCTGATGTGAGCTCCACGTCATCATTCAATCAGTCTTGCAACCATTATGCAGCGCAACTTCAGGCTTTGCATTGGGGGAGAAAAGATTCCATAGCCCGGCCAAAATGATCAAAAAATATTGAAGCTTGTCTTTTATATGCAACCTGCGAAATAGGGTTGTCAATGTGCTGGGCATAACTTTGTCGAATGCCGTATAATTTTTTTGATAAAGGTCGCAAATTTGAATTTTTAGTACATCTATAAGAATAGCGTACTGACCAAACGATATTTTTCTCATTGGGCAATTGCAAGGTAGTAAGTAACCAGTCTCCCACTTCTTGTGCAGACTTCTTACATACTGTAACCATGCTGCGTCTCCCAGTCATCCTTGCCATCATCGCTGCGGTCTCGAACGCGGGCAAGCAACAACAGTTCGCTGGACTGTAAATACTAGCTAATAGGAAGACGTATTGAGCCTTTATGCCTCGTTTTCTTTTCGCCTTACCGTCCTTCATACATTGTCGCTTAACATAATTTCACTAACGCTTAGAACTGAAGCGACAGAGTGCGCCTATCCTTGTCGACTTCTCATAGTATGCCTTAAGACCGTGCAAGGTCGTGCGTTTGCTTGTACAAAATGTTCTGCAGCGCGTTTATATAAGAAGCACGTCCCTTACAATGACAACAAGTCAATATTATCAATGTGACGAGAAACAAAAACAGAGTGAGCGAGTCGATGAAGTGATAATCTACAGCATCGTCCTTTACCAGATCACGTTAGCAGTCAACTTTACGAAACTGTACATGCTATTCCTATAAGCCAGGTTCACCACCGAAATACGATGCGCCGATTAGACTATCTCATCACCGATCACGTTGCGCTTATCTTAGAGTATGGTGTCAGCGAAGACCAAGTAGTACTTGAATGTCACGACAAGCAAGAACTTAAACAAATGATGAATTAAATAAGATGCATTTATGTACAAAAGACACTGTATAAAGTAAGATGTTTGGTAGCTTATTGCAATTGATCTTTCATATGATATAGCCGGTCATTAAAGTGGCTACATTGACATTATCATCATCTTGGTAAGTTACAGTATCAAAACAAGTTTTGGGTTAAAAAGTGAGTGTTAATTCAGTATGCGGTAAATCCTTGAATACAAACGCTATGAATCAATTGCGCTCTATGACGCTAACAGTCGTGGCGCGAATTCTCGGCCTAAATAATATTAATGACGATAGCATTCGTGATATGCTGCCAGGATTGGAATTGCGTGTGCGAGAGGTTGTGCAAGATGCCATTGAATTTCAGCAGCATCCGCGAAGGTCTCAGTTGGATTTCACGCCCTTCATAAAGGCAGTTTCGATTGAATGAACACGTGTATGAATATGGAAGGCGGTAGGTATTGACTAACTAGCATTGCTCACAGGGTTTTAGCGCTTGGCAACGTCACTACAAGCCATGTTCAGACAGCGACTCATGGTTTTTTAATGGGGAACTTAAACTGCTGAACGCCATATTGGGTCACAATTCCTCTTAAACTGTACGTAATGTGCATTGGTTGGCTATAAATGTCTGGTAGCCACTCATTCGTGAGAATGAGCCCATTAAGAACAATACAATGTGTCATACATCGAACAAGGACGAAGCATTTGCTTAAAATGTAGACAGAACGCCTCGAGTGAAGAACGTGTTCATTGAGAAAATCTTGGCATTCATTGGCTGCTGCAATTCTTCTCAAGCTACATTTACGATTTAGTGAAGCACTGAAATCGCTATCTGTCGCTGCTTCCACTTATGCGAGCTTAACGCCGTCTTCATGTAATCCAGACGCTGTATGTGGAGCTGTATGTACGTGGTTGTTCTAGTTTAATTGTTTTTGCTTCACCCAACCTTGTTGGGCCAGTACCTCGTCACTAGGTGCTTGCACCTCGTTTTCCTCAAAGATAACATCAATTAATAACTTCACTCAACCCTCCAGGGTCAGTACCTCGTCGTTAGGTGCATGCACCTCGTTGTCCTCAAAGACAACATCCAGTTGTGACTACACCCGGTCCTCCAGGGTCAGTTCCTCGTCAACCATGTAACTTGAACTCATGTCCTGACATCTTGGCTTGCAGCCACCAACACCACACACGGTGTTTAATGATGCAACATGACACATCTCATATGTGGTTTCTCAACCACACTATCGACAGTCATTGGGCCTCGCCCAGGACTATTGTCCTCGACACTTACAGTGCCCACCAGGAGCATTGCGCGTTGCGCGTAAGGTCTTTGACCTCCGATCAATCCATGGCTCATGACGTTCTAGCCATGCGATGCCTAAGATGAGGTCATACCTCGCATCCAGGTCTAAGATCCAACAGCGTTCCATGCTGTTAAAGTCCAACAACTTTACAACTAAGTCCATCGAGACTTGGGTACCGTAACACGCGTAGCAGTCGCTAAGCGAAGTGTGACTGTGTCACTCTCACGCGCTACAAGCGCTTCAGCATACTTCTGACTACCTTCCACGGTGGCACGGTGCACATAATTGCCCGATGCCCCCGAATCGATCAAAAGGATCCATAGCTTATCATAGCCCTTAATCGTCCATTCGACGACTAGATAGCCTGGCTTGCATTCTCGTTACATTATTGAAAGTTTGGGTCTCTTTGGGGCTGGTCCCTGTTTACTTCTACCTCCTAGACGATCAAAAACTCAGTTCTTCCCCAGTAGGGCACCCCATGCATACCGGGTCCCGCCTTATCGCTGCGGCTTCGGCTATTCGAGGCCAAATACCTTTTTGCAGGACATTTTACCATCAAATAGCCTGTGCTTTTGCAGATATAGCATCTGCGCACAATTTACTGCCCCGCAGCTTGAATCTTAGCTTCTGTTTCGCTCGACTACAGCCCCTGGGAACAGACCCGTCAGACGAGTAGTTATAAGTGGCAGGCATAGCGGCTTTGAAGTTGGTCTCAGTATTCCATGACACTCCAACAGTTTCCTCGAATAAGGACGGGTTTACCCAGACGTCTTCCGTTCTGGCAACGCCAGCTCGAAGGCCCTCCATAAAGATCGTGACGGTCACTGCTTCAGGCATAGGGTCTATGACCATGGCATCAATGAGACTTCTAAACTCTTGTACATATTCCGCAAGCTCACGCTTGCCTTGGCGACATGCCAAAAACCGCGACCGATTACAATGTGCTTGGTTTGGCGGTGCATACTGCCGGGTCATCTGAACTTTCAGATCGGACCATGTGGGAAAAGCATCGTGCAGTGATGCACCACATGTGAATGCCCACTGTTTGGCTAAGCCACCTAACTTTCCCGTGGCAAATCTCGTACGGTTCATAGGTGATGTCGACTATAAACATAGCCGGCTCGACCTGTCGGAACCAAAGCATAAGGTTATCACCTTCTTTGCCGTCGAACTTATCGACTTCCATTTGTATGGGTTTTAGTCTGCGGACCACTTCTTGCACCATAGTCGCCATGGGCGAAGGCGCAGAAGAAGGCATCTGTGCCTTTACATGCTCAACTAGAGCTTTATGGTATTCATCAAGCATACGAATACGCTTGTTAACCTCTTCTTTGCCTTAGTCGATGAGGTACTTCACACCCTTAGGGCCAAGGTTTAAGGGTTTAGGCTTTAGGGCTTAGGCTTCAGGCCTTAGGCCTTAGGCCCTAGGCCTCAGGGCCCAGGCCCAGGCCCAGGCCTCAGGGCCTTAGGCTAGGCCCAGGCCTAGGCCCAGGCCTAGGCCTTAGGCCCAGGCCTAGGCCTTAGGGCCTAGGCTTAGGGCCTAGGGTTTAGGGTTTAGGGTTTAGGGTTTAGGGTTTAGGGTTATAGGGTTTAGGGTTTAGGGTTTAGGGTTTAGGGTTTAGGGTTTAGGGTTTAGGAGACGTCGTCGGGTCTTCACTGTTTGGCGCAAGGGTCAATGGGTCTACAGCAGTCGGAGCCGGTGTCGACGGGGCTACAGTAGACGGCGCATCGGTCGGATCTGAAGTCGTCGGCATCGGTGTCGGATGCGAAGTCGTAGGAGCAGGAGTCAACGGAGCTACAGTGTCCGGCGCATCTGTTGTTGCGGGTGACGTCGTTGGCGTAGACGTCGTCGGGTCTTCACTGTTTGGCGCAAGGGTCAATGGGTCTACAGCAGTCGGAGCCGGTGTCGACGGGGCTACAGTAGTCGGCGCATCGGTCGGATCTGAAGTCGTCGGCACCGGTGTCGGATGCGAAGTCGTAGGAGCAGGAGTCAACGGAGCTACAGTGTCCGGCGCATCTGTTGTTGCGGGTGACGTCGTTGGCGTAGACGTCGTCGGGTCTTCACTGTTTGGCGCAAGGGTCAATGGGTCTACAGCAGTCGGAGCCGGTGTCGACGGGGCTACAGTAGACGGCGCATCGGTCGGAGCTGAAGTCGTCGGCACCGGTGTCGGATGCGAAGTCGTAGGAGCAGGAGTCAACGGAGCTACAGTGTCCGGCGCATCTGTTGTTGCGGGTGACGTCGTTGGCGTAGACGTCGTCGGGTCTTCACTGTTTGGCGCAAGGGTCAATGGGTCTACAGCAGTCGGAGCCGGTGTCGACGGGGCTACAGTAGGCGGCGCATCGGTCGGAGCTGAAGTCGTCGGCACCGGTGTCGGATGCGAAGTCGTAGGAGCAGGAGTCAACGGAGCTACAGTGTCCGGCGCATCTGTTGTTGCGGGTGACGTCGTTGGCGTAGACGTCGTCGGGTCTTCACTGTTTGGCGCAAGGGTCAATGGGTCTACAGCAGTCGGAGTCGGTGTCGACGGGGCTACAGTAGGCGGCGCATCGGTCGGAGCTGAAGTCGTCGGCACCGGTGTCGGATGCAAAGTCGTAGGAGCAGGAGTCAACGGAGCTACAGTGTCCGGCGCATCTGTTGTTGCGGGTGACGTCGTTGGCGTAGACGTCGTCGGGTCTTCACTGTTTGGCGCAAGGGTCAATGGGTCTACAGCAGTCGGAGTCGGTGTCGACGGGGCTACAGTAGGCGGCGCATCGGTCGGATCTGAAGTCGTCGGCATCGGTGTCGGATGCAAAGTCGTAGGAGCAGGAGTCAACGGAGCTACAGTGTCCGACGCATCTGTTGTTGCGGGTGACGTCGTTGGCGTAGACGTCGTCGGGTCTTCACTGTTTGGCGCAAGGGTCAATGGGTCTACAGCAGTCGGAGCCGGTGTCGACGGGGCTACAGTAGTCGGCGCATCGGTCGGAGCTGAAGTCGTCGGCACCGGTGTCGGATGCGAAGTCGTAGGAGCAGGAGTCAACGGAGCTACAGTGTCCGGCGCATCTGTTGTTGCGGGTGACGTCGTTGGCGTAGACGTCGTCGGGTCTTCACTGTTTGGCGCAAGGGTCAATGGGTCTACAGCAGTCGGAGCCGGTGTCGACGGGGCTACAGTAGGCGGCGCATCGGTCGGATCTGAAGTCGTCGGCATCGGTGTCGGATGCGAAGTCGTAGGAGCAGGAGTCAACGGAGCTACAGTGTCCGGCGCATCTGTTGTTGCGGGTGACGTCGTTGGCGTAGACGTCGTCGGGTCTTCACTGTTTGGCGCAAGGGTCAATGGGTCTACAGCAGTCGGAGTCGGTGTCGACGGGGCTACAGTAGGCGGCGCATCGGTCGGAGCTGAAGTCGTCGGCACCGGTGTCGGATGCGAAGTCGTAGGAGCAGGAGTCAACGGAGCTACAGTGTCCGGCGCATCTGTTGTTGCGGGTGACGTCGTTGGCGTAGACGTCGTCGGGTCTTCACTGTTTGGCGCAAGGGTCAATGGGTCTACAGCAGTCGGAGCCGGTGTCGACGGGGCTACAGTAGGCGGCGCATCGGTCGGAGCTGAAGTCGTCGGCACCGGTGTCGGATGCGAAGTCGTAGGAGCAGGAGTCAACGGAGCTACAGTGTCCGGCGCATCTGTTGTTGCGGGTGACGTCGTTGGCGTAGACGTCGTCGGGTCTTCACTGTTTGGCGCAAGGGTCAATGGGTCTACAGCAGTCGGAGCCGGTGTCGACGGGGCTACAGTAGGCGGCGCATCGGTCGGAGCTGAAGTCGTCGGCACCGGTGTCGGATGCGAAGTCGTAGGAGCAGGAGTCAACGGAGCTACAGTGTCCGGCGCATCTGTTGTTGCGGGTGACGTCGTTGGCGTAGACGTCGTCGGGTCTTCACTGTTTGGCGCAAGGGTCAATGGGTCTACAGCAGTCGGAGCCGGTGTCGACGGGGCTACAGTAGACGGCGCATCGGTCGGAGCTGAAGTCGTCGGCACCGGTGTCGGATGCGAAGTCGTAGGAGCAGGAGTCAACGGAGCTACAGTGTCCGGCGCATCTGTTGTTGCGGGTGACGTCGTTGGCGTAGACGTCGTCGGGTCTTCACTGTTTGGCGCAAGGGTCAATGGGTCTACAGCAGTCGGAGCCGGTGTCGACGGGGCTACAGTAGACGGCGCATCGGTCGGAGCTGAAGTCGTCGGCATCGGTGTCGGATGCAAAGTCGTAGGAGCAGGAGTCAACGGAGCTACAGTGTCCGGCGCATCTGTTGTTGCGGGTGACGTCGTTGGCGTAGACGTCGTCGGGTCTTCACTGTTTGGCGCAAGGGTCAATGGGTCTACAGCAGTCGGAGCCGGTGTCGACGGGGCTACAGTAGGCGGCGCATCGGTCGGAGCTGAAGTCGTCGGCACCGGGCGGTGTCGGATGCAAAGTCGTAGGAGCAGGAGTCAACGGAGCTACAGTGTCCGGCGCATCTGTTGTTGCGGGTGACGTCGTTGGCGTAGACGTCGTCGGGTCTTCACTGTTTGGCGCAAGGGTCAATGGGTCTACAGCAGTCGGAGCCGGTGTCGACGGGGCTACAGTAGGCGGCGCATCGGTCGGAGCTGAAGTCGTCGGCACCGGTGTCGGATGCAAAGTCGTAGGAGCAGGAGTCAACGGAGCTACAGTGTCCGGCGCATCTGTTGTTGCGGGTGACGTCGTTGGCGTAGACGTCGTCGGGTCTTCACTGTTTGGCGCAAGGGTCAATGGGTCTACAGCAGTCGGAGTCGGTGTCGACTGGGCTACAGTAGGCGGCGCATCGGTCGGAGCTGAAGTCGTCGGCACCGGGGTGTCGGATGCAAAGTCGTAGGAGCAGGAGTCAACGGAGCTACAGTGTCCGACGCATCTGTTGTTGCGGGTGACGTCGTTGGCGTAGACGTCGTCGGGTCTTCACTGTTTGGCGCAAGGGTCAATGGGTCTACAGCAGTCGGAGTCGGTGTCGACGGGGCTACAGTAGGCGGCGCATCGGTCGGAGCTGAAGTCGTCGGCACCGGTGTCGGATGCAAAGTCGTAGGAGCAGGAGTCAACGGAGCTACAGTGTCCGACGCATCTGTTGTTGCGGGTGACGTCGTTGGCGTAGACGTCGTCGGGTCTTCACTGTTTGGCGCAAGGGTCAATGGGTCTACAGCAGTCGGAGCCGGTGTCGACGGGGCTACAGTAGACGGCGCATCGGTCGGATCTGAAGTCGTCGGCATCGGTGTCGGATGCAAAGTCGTAGGAGCAGGAGTCAACGGAGCTACAGTGTCCGACGCATCTGTTGTTGCGGGTGACGTCGTTGGCGTAGACGTCGTCGGGTCTTCACTGTTTGGCGCAAGGGTCAATGGGTCTACAGCAGTCGGAGTCGGTGTCGACGGGGCTACAGTAGATCGGCGCATCGGTCGGAGCTGAAGTCGTCGGCACCGGTGTCGGATGCAAAGTCGTAGGAGCAGGAGTCAACGGAGCTACAGTGTCCGGCGCATCTGTTGTTGCGGGTGACGTCGTTGGCGTAGACGTCGTCGGGTCTTCACTGTTTGGCGCAAGGGTCAATGGGTCTACAGCAGTCGGAGTCGGTGTCGACGGGGCTACAGTAGGCGGCGCATCGGTCGGAGCTGAAGTCGTCGGCACCGGTGTCGGATGCGAAGTCGTAGGAGCAGGAGTCAACGGAGCTACAGTGTCCGACGCATCTGTTGTTGCGGGTGACGTCGTTGGCGTAGACGTCGTCGGGTCTTCACTGTTTGGCGCAAGGGTCAATGGGTCTACAGCAGTCGGAGTCGGTGTCGACGGGGCTACAGTAGATCGGCGCATCGGTCGGAGCTGAAGTCGTCGGCATCGGTGTCGGATGCAAAGTCGTAGGAGCAGGAGTCAACGGAGCTACAGTGTCCGACGCATCTGTTGTTGCGGGTGACGTCGTTGGCGTAGACGTCGTCGGGTCTTCACTGTTTGGCGCAAGGGTCAATGGGTCTACAGCAGTCGGAGCCGGTGTCGACGGGGCTACAGTAGACGGCGCATCGGTCGGAGCTGAAGTCGTCGGCACCGGTGTCGGATGCAAAGTCGTAGGAGCAGGAGTCAACGGAGCTACAGTGTCCGACACATCTGTTGTTGCGGGTGACGTCGTTGGCGTAGACGTCGTCGGGTCTTCACTGTTTGGCGCAAGGGTCAATGGGTCTACAGCAGTCGGAGCCGGTGTCGACGGGGCTACAGTAGATCGGCGCATCGGTCGGAGCTGAAGTCGTCGGCACCGGTGTCGGATGCAAAGTCGTAGGAGCAGGAGTCAACGGAGCTACAGTGTCCGACGCATCTGTTGTTGCGGGTGACGTCGTTGGCGTAGACGTCGTCGGGTCTTCACTGTTTGGCGCAAGGGTCAATGGGTCTACAGCAGTCGGAGCCGGTGTCGACGGGGCTACAGTAGACGGCGCATCGGTCGGAGCTGAAGTCGTCGGCACCGGTGTCGGATGCAAAGTCGTAGGAGCAGGAGTCAACGGAGCTACAGTGTCCGGCGCATCTGTTGTTGCGGGTGACGTCGTTGGCGTAGACGTCGTCGGGTCTTCACTGTTTGGCGCAAGGGTCAATGGGTCTACAGCAGTCGGAGTCGGTGTCGACGGGGCTACAGTAGGCGGCGCATCGGTCGGAGCTGAAGTCGTCGGCACCGGTGTCGGATGCGAAGTCGTAGGAGCAGGAGTCAACGGAGCTACAGTGTCCGACGCATCTGTTGTTGCGGGTGACGTCGTTGGCGTAGACGTCGTCGGGTCTTCACTGTTTGGCGCAAGGGTCAATGGGTCTACAGCAGTCGGAGCCGGTGTCGACGGGGCTACAGTAGACGGCGCATCGGTCGGAGCTGAAGTCGTCGGCATCGGTGTCGGATGCGAAGTCGTAGGAGCAGGAGTCAACGGAGCTACAGTGTCCGACACATCTGTTGTTGCGGGTGACGTCGTTGGCGTAGACGTCGTCGGGTCTTCACTGTTTGGCGCAAGGGTCAATGGGTCTACAGCAGTCGGAGCCGGTGTCGACGGGGCTACAGTAGTCGGCGCATCGGTCGGAGCTGAAGTCGTCGGCATCGGTGTCGGATGCAAAGTCGTAGGAGCAGGAGTCAACGGAGCTACAGTGTCCGGCGCATCTGTTGTTGCGGGTGACGTCGTTGGCGTAGACGTCGTCGGGTCTTCACTGTTTGGCGCAAGGGTCAATGGGTCTACAGCAGTCGGAGTCGGTGTCGACGGGGCTACAGTAGACGGCGCATCGGTCGGAGCTGAAGTCGTCGGCACCGGTGTCGGATGCAAAGTCGTAGGAGCAGGAGTCAACGGAGCTACAGTGTCCGACGCATCTGTTGTTGCGGGTGACGTCGTTGGCGTAGACGTCGTCGGGTCTTCACTGTTTGGCGCAAGGGTCAATGGGTCTACAGCAGTCGGAGTCGGTGTCGACGGGGCTACAGTAGACGGCGCATCGGTCGGAGCTGAAGTCGTCGGCATCGGTGTCGGATGCGAAGTCGTAGGAGCAGGAGTCAACGGAGCTACAGTGTCCGGCGCATCTGTTGTTGCGGGTGACGTCGTTGGCGTAGACGTCGTCGGGTCTTCACTGTTTGGCGCAAGGGTCAATGGGTCTACAGCAGTCGGAGTCGGTGTCGACGGGGCTACAGTAGACGGCGCATCGGTCGGAGCTGAAGTCGTCGGCATCGGTGTCGGATGCAAAGTCGTAGGAGCAGGAGTCAACGGAGCTACAGTGTCCGGCGCATCTGTTGTTGCGGGTGACGTCGTTGGCGTAGACGTCGTCGGGTCTTCACTGTTTGGCGCAAGGGTCAATGGGTCTACAGCAGTCGGAGTCGGTGTCGACGGGGCTACAGTAGACGGCGCATCGGTCGGAGCTGAAGTCGTCGGCATCGGTGTCGGATGCAAAGTCGTAGGAGCAGGAGTCAACGGAGCTACAGTGTCCGACGCATCTGTTGTTGCGGGTGACGTCGTTGGCGTAGACGTCGTCGGGTCTTCACTGTTTGGCGCAAGGGTCAATGGGTCTACAGCAGTCGGAGTTGGTGTCGACGGGGCTACAGTAGACGGCGCATCGGTCGGAGCTGAAGTCGTCGGCATCGGTGTCGGATGCGAAGTCGTAGGAGCAGGAGTCAACGGAGCTACAGTGTCCGACGCATCTGTTGTTGCGGGTGACGTCGTTGGCGTAGACGTCGTCGGGTCTTCATTGTTTGGCGCAAGGGTCAATGGGTCTACAGCAGTCGGAGCCGGTGTCGACGGGGCTACAGTAGACGGCGCATCGGTCGGATCTGAAGTCGTCGGCATCGGTGTCGGATGCGAAGTCGTAGGAGCAGGAGTCAACGGAGCTACAGTGTCCGACGCATCTGTTGTTGCGGGTGACGTCGTTGGCGTAGACGTCGTCGGGTCTTCACTGTTTGGCGCAAGGGTCAATGGGTCTACAGCAGTCGGAGTCGGTGTCGACGGGGCTACAGTAGACGGCGCATCGGTCGGAGCTGAAGTCGTCGGCATCGGTGTCGGATGCGAAGTCGTAGGAGCAGGAGTCAACGGAGCTACAGTGTCCGACACATCTGTTGTTGCGGGTGACGTCGTTGGCGTAGACGTCGTCGGGTCTTCACTGTTTGGCGCAAGGGTCAATGGGTCTACAGCAGTCGGAGCCGGTGTCGACGGGGCTACAGTAGACGGCGCATCGGTCGGATCTGAAGTCGTCGGCACCGGTGTCGGATGCGAAGTCGTAGGAGCAGGAGTCAACGGAGCTACAGTGTCCGGCGCATCTGTTGTTGCGGGTGACGTCGTTGGCGTAGACGTCGTCGGGTCTTCACTGTTTGGCGCAAGGGTCAATGGGTCTACAGCAGTCGGAGTCGGTGTCGACGGGGCTACAGTAGACGGCGCATCGGTCGGAGCTGAAGTCGTCGGCACCGGTGTCGGATGCGAAGTCGTAGGAGCAGGAGTCAACGGAGCTACAGTGTCCGGCGCATCTGTTGTTGCGGGTGACGTCGTTGGCGTAGACGTCGTCGGGTCTTCACTGTTTGGCGCAAGGGTCAATGGGTCTACAGCAGTCGGAGCCGGTGTCGACGGGGCTACAGTAGACGGCGCATCGGTCGGAGCTGAAGTCGTCGGCACCGGTGTCGGATGCGAAGTCGTAGGAGCAGGAGTCAACGGAGCTACAGTGTCCGACGCATCTGTTGTTGCGGGTGACGTCGTTGGCGTAGACGTCGTCGGGTCTTCACTGTTTGGCGCAAGGGTCAATGGGTCTACAGCAGTCGGAGTCGGTGTCGACGGGGCTACAGTAGACGGCGCATCGGTCGGAGCTGAAGTCGTCGGCATCGGTGTCGGATGCGAAGTCGTAGGAGCAGGAGTCAACGGAGCTACAGTGTCCGACGCATCTGTTGTTGCGGGTGACGTCGTTGGCGTAGACGTCGTCGGGTCTTCACTGTTTGGCGCAAGGGTCAATGGGTCTACAGCAGTCGGAGCCGGTGTCGACGGGGCTACAGTAGACGGCGCATCGGTCGGAGCTGAAGTCGTCGGCACCGGTGTCGGATGCGAAGTCGTAGGAGCAGGAGTCAACGGAGCTACAGTGTCCGACGCATCTGTTGTTGCGGGTGACGTCGTTGGCGTAGACGTCGTCGGGTCTTCACTGTTTGGCGCAAGGGTCAATGGGTCTACAGCAGTCGGAGTCGGTGTCGACGGGGCTACAGTAGACGGCGCATCGGTCGGAGCTGAAGTCGTCGGCATCGGTGTCGGATGCGAAGTCGTAGGAGCAGGAGTCAACGGAGCTACAGTGTCCGGCGCATCTGTTGTTGCGGGTGACGTCGTTGGCGTAGACGTCGTCGGGTCTTCACTGTTTGGCGCAAGGGTCAATGGGTCTACAGCAGTCGGAGTCGGTGTCGACGGGGCTACAGTAGACGGCGCATCGGTCGGAGCTGAAGTCGTCGGCACCGGTGTCGGATGCGAAGTCGTAGGAGCAGGAGTCAACGGAGCTACAGTGTCCGACGCATCTGTTGTTGCGGGTGACGTCGTTGGCGTAGACGTCGTCGGGTCTTCATTGTTTGGCGCAAGGGTCAATGGGTCTACAGCAGTCGGAGCCGGTGTCGACGGGGCTACAGTAGTCGGCGCATCGGTCGGAGCTGAAGTCGTCGGCATCGGTGTCGGATGCGAAGTCGTAGGAGCAGGAGTCAACGGAGCTACAGTGTCCGGCGCATCTGTTGTTGCGGGTGACGTCGTTGGCGTAGACGTCGTCGGGTCTTCACTGTTTGGCGCAAGGGTCAATGGGTCTACAGCAGTCGAAGTCGGTGTCGACGGGGCTACAGTAGACGGCGCATCGGTCGGAGCTGAAGTCGTCGGCATCGGTGTCGGATGCGAAGTCGTAGGAGCAGGAGTCAACGGAGCTACAGTGTCCGGCGCATCTGTTGTTGCGGGTGACGTCGTTGGCGTAGACGTCGTCGGGTCTTCACTGTTTGGCGCAAGGGTCAATGGGTCTACAGCAGTCGGAGCCGGTGTCGACGGGGCTACAGTAGACGGCGCATCGGTCGGAGCTGAAGTCGTCGGCACCGGTGTCGGATGCGAAGTCGTAGGAGCAGGAGTCAACGGAGCTACAGTGTCCGGCGCATCTGTTGTTGCGGGTGACGTCGTTGGCGTAGACGTCGTCGGGTCTTCACTGTTTGGCGCAAGGGTCAATGGGTCTACAGCAATCGAAGTTGGTGTCGACGGGGCTACAGTAATCGGCGCATCGGTCGGAGCTGAAGTCGTCGGCATCGGTGTCGGATGCGAAGTCGTAGGAGCAGGAGTCAACGGAGCTACAGTGTCCGACGCATCTGTTGTTGCGGGTGACGTCGTTGGCGTAGACGTCGTCGGGTCTTCACTGTTTGGCGCAAGGGTCAATGGGTCTACAGCAGTCGGAGTCGGTGTCGACGGGGCTACAGTAGACGGCGCATCGGTCGGAGCTGAAGTCGTCGGCATCGGTGTCGGATGCGAAGTCGTAGGAGCAGGAGTCAACGGAGCTACAGTGTCCGGCGCATCTGTTGTTGCGGGTGACGTCGTTGGCGTAGACGTCGTCGGGTCTTCACTGTTTGGCGCAAGGGTCAATGGGTCTACAGCAATCGAAGTCGGTGTCGACGGGGCTACAGTAGACGGCGCATCGGTCGGAGCTGAAGTCGTCGGCATCGGTGTCGGATGCGAAGTCGTAGGAGCAGGAGTCAACGGAGCTACAGTGTCCGACGCATCTGTTGTTGCGGGTGACGTCGTTGGCGTAGACGTCGTCGGGTCTTCATTGTTTGGCGCAAGGGTCAATGGGTCTACAGCAGTCGAAGTCGGTGTCGACGGGGCTACAGTAGACGGCGCATCGGTCGGAGCTGAAGTCGTCGGCACCGGTGTCGGATGCGAAGTCGTAGGAGCAGGAGTCAACGGAGCTACAGTGTCCGACGCATCTGTTGTTGCGGGTGACGTCGTTGGCGTAGACGTCGTCGGGTCTTCATTGTTTGGCGCAAGGGTCAATGGGTCTACAGCAATCGAAGTTGGTGTCGACGGGGCTACAGTAGACGGCGCATCGGTCGGAGCTGAAGTCGTCGGCATCGGTGTCGGATGCAAAGTCGTAGGAGCAGGAGTCAACGGAGCTACAGTGTCCGGCGCATCTGTTGTTGCGGGTGACGTCGTTGGCGTAGACGTCGTCGGGTCTTCACTGTTTGGCGCAAGGGTCAATGGGTCTACAGCAATCGAAGTTGGTGTCGACGGGGCTACAGTAGACGGCGCATCGGTCGGAGCTGAAGTCGTCGGCACCGGTGTCGGATGCGAAGTCGTAGGAGCAGGAGTCAACGGAGCTACAGTGTCCGACGCATCTGTTGTTGCGGGTGACGTCGTTGGCGTAGACGTCGTCGGGTCTTCATTGTTTGGCGCAAGGGTCAATGGGTCTACAGCAATCGAAGTTGGTGTCGACGGGGCTACAGTAGACGGCGCATCGGTCGGAGCTGAAGTCGTCGGCATCGGTGTCGGATGCAAAGTCGTAGGAGCAGGAGTCAACGGAGCTACAGTGTCCGACGCATCTGTTGTTGCGGGTGACGTCGTTGGCGTAGACGTCGTCGGGTCTTCATTGTTTGGCGCAAGGGTCAATGGGTCTACAGCAGTCGGAGCCGGTGTCGACGGGGCTACAGTAGACGGCGCATCGGTCGGAGCTGAAGTCGTCGGCACCGGTGTCGGATGCGAAGTCGTAGGAGCAGGAGTCAACGGAGCTACAGTGTCCGACGCATCTGTTGTTGCGGGTGACGTCGTTGGCGTAGACGTCGTCGGGTCTTCACTGTTTGGCGCAAGGGTCAATGGGTCTACAGCAATCGAAGTTGGTGTCGACGGGGCTACAGTAGACGGCGCATCGGTCGGAGCTGAAGTCGTCGGCATCGGTGTCGGATGCGAAGTCGTAGGAGCAGGAGTCAACGGAGCTACAGTGTCCGGCGCATCTGTTGTTGCGGGTGACGTCGTTGGCGTAGACGTCGTCGGGTCTTCACTGTTTGGCGCAAGGGTCAATGGGTCTACAGCAGTCGGAGTCGGTGTCGACGGGGCTACAGTAGACGGCGCATCGGTCGGAGCTGAAGTCGTCGGCATCGGTGTCGGATGCGAAGTCGTAGGAGCAGGAGTCAACGGAGCTACAGTGTCCGACGCATCTGTTGTTGCGGGTGACGTCGTTGGCGTAGACGTCGTCGGGTCTTCATTGTTTGGCGCAAGGGTCAATGGGTCTACAGCAATCGAAGTTGGTGTCGACGGGGCTACAGTAGACGGCGCATCGGTCGGAGCTGAAGTCGTCGGCATCGGTGTCGGATGCGAAGTCGTAGGAGCAGGAGTCAACGGAGCTACAGTGTCCGGCGCATCTGTTGTTGCGGGTGACGTCGTTGGCGTAGACGTCGTCGGGTCTTCATTGTTTGGCGCAAGGGTCAATGGGTCTACAGCAGTCGAAGTCGGTGTCGACGGGGCTACAGTAGACGGCGCATCGGTCGGAGCTGAAGTCGTCGGCATCGGTGTCGGATGCGAAGTCGTAGGAGCAGGAGTCAACGGAGCTACAGTGTCCGGCGCATCTGTTGTTGCGGGTGACGTCGTTGGCGTAGACGTCGTCGGGTCTTCATTGTTTGGCGCAAGGGTCAATGGGTCTACAGCAATCGAAGTTGGTGTCGACGGGGCTACAGTAGACGGCGCATCGGTCGGAGCTGAAGTCGTCGGCATCGGTGTCGGATGCGAAGTCGTAGGAGCAGGAGTCAACGGAGCTACAGTGTCCGGCGCATCTGTTGTTGCGGGTGACGTCGTTGGCGTAGACGTCGTCGGGTCTTCACTGTTTGGCGCAAGGGTCAATGGGTCTACAGCAATCGGAGTTGGTGTCGACGGGGCTACAGTAGACGGCGCATCGGTCGGAGCTGAAGTCGTCGGCACCGGTGTCGGATGCGAAGTCGTAGGAGCAGGAGTCAACGGAGCTACAGTGTCCGGCGCATCTGTTGTTGCGGGTGACGTCGTTGGCGTAGACGTCGTCGGGTCTTCATTGTTTGGCGCAAGGGTCAATGGGTCTACAGCAGTCGGAGTTGGTGTCGACGGGGCTACAGTAGACGGCGCATCGGTCGGAGCTGAAGTCGTCGGCATCGGTGTCGGATGCAAAGTCGTAGGAGCAGGAGTCAACGGAGCTACAGTGTCCGGCGCATCTGTTGTTGCGGGTGACGTCGTTGGCGTAGACGTCGTCGGGTCTTCACTGTTTGGCGCAAGGGTCAATGGGTCTACAGCAATCGGAGTCGGTGTCGACGGGGCTACAGTAGACGGCGCATCGGTCGGAGCTGAAGTCGTCGGCATCGGTGTCGGATGCGAAGTCGTAGGAGCAGGAGTCAACGGAGCTACAGTGTCCGACGCATCTGTTGTTGCGGGTGACGTCGTTGGCGTAGACGTCGTCGGGTCTTCACTGTTTGGCGCAAGGGTCAATGGGTCTACAGCAGTCGGAGCCGGTGTCGACGGGGCTACAGTAGACGGCGCATCGGTCGGAGCTGAAGTCGTCGGCACCGGTGTCGGATGCGAAGTCGTAGGAGCAGGAGTCAACGGAGCTACAGTGTCCGGCGCATCTGTTGTTGCGGGTGACGTCGTTGGCGTAGACGTCGTCGGGTCTTCACTGTTTGGCGCAAGGGTCAATGGGTCTACAGCAATCGAAGTTGGTGTCGACGGGGCTACAGTAGACGGCGCATCGGTCGGAGCTGAAGTCGTCGGCATCGGTGTCGGATGCGAAGTCGTAGGAGCAGGAGTCAACGGAGCTACAGTGTCCGGCGCATCTGTTGTTGCGGGTGACGTCGTTGGCGTAGACGTCGTCGGGTCTTCATTGTTTGGCGCAAGGGTCAATGGGTCTACAGCAGTCGGAGTCGGTGTCGACGGGGCTACAGTAGACGGCGCATCGGTCGGAGCTGAAGTCGTCGGCATCGGTGTCGGATGCGAAGTCGTAGGAGCAGGAGTCAACGGAGCTACAGTGTCCGACGCATCTGTTGTTGCGGGTGACGTCGTTGGCGTAGACGTCGTCGGGTCTTCATTGTTTGGCGCAAGGGTCAATGGGTCTACAGCAGTCGAAGTTGGTGTCGACGGGGCTACAGTAGACGGCGCATCGGTCGGAGCTGAAGTCGTCGGCATCGGTGTCGGATGCGAAGTCGTAGGAGCAGGAGTCAACGGAGCTACAGTGTCCGGCGCATCTGTTGTTGCGGGTGACGTCGTTGGCGTAGACGTCGTCGGGTCTTCATTGTTTGGCGCAAGGGTCAATGGGTCTACAGCAGTCGGAGCCGGTGTCGACGGGGCTACAGTAGACGGCGCATCGGTCGGAGCTGAAGTCGTCGGCACCGGTGTCGGATGCGAAGTCGTAGGAGCAGGAGTCAACGGAGCTACAGTGTCCGACGCATCTGTTGTTGCGGGTGACGTCGTTGGCGTAGACGTCGTCGGGTCTTCACTGTTTGGCGCAAGGGTCAATGGGTCTACAGCAGTCGGAGTTGGTGTCGACGGGGCTACAGTAGACGGCGCATCGGTCGGAGCTGAAGTCGTCGGCATCGGTGTCGGATGCGAAGTCGTAGGAGCAGGAGTCAACGGAGCTACAGTGTCCGGCGCATCTGTTGTTGCGGGTGACGTCGTTGGCGTAGACGTCGTCGGGTCTTCATTGTTTGGCGCAAGGGTCAATGGGTCTACAGCAGTCGGAGTCGGTGTCGACGGGGCTACAGTAGACGGCGCATCGGTCGGAGCTGAAGTCGTCGGCATCGGTGTCGGATGCGAAGTCGTAGGAGCAGGAGTCAACGGAGCTACAGTGTCCGGCGCATCTGTTGTTGCGGGTGACGTCGTTGGCGTAGACGTCGTCGGGTCTTCACTGTTTGGCGCAAGGGTCAATGGGTCTACAGCAGTCGGAGCCGGTGTCGACGGGGCTACAGTAGACGGCGCATCGGTCGGAGCTGAAGTCGTCGGCATCGGTGTCGGATGCGAAGTCGTAGGAGCAGGAGTCAACGGAGCTACAGTGTCCGGCGCATCTGTTGTTGCGGGTGACGTCGTTGGCGTAGACGTCGTCGGGTCTTCACTGTTTGGCGCAAGGGTCAATGGGTCTACAGCAGTCGGAGTTGGTGTCGACGGGGCTACAGTAGACGGCGCATCGGTCGGATCTGAAGTCGTCGGCATCGGTGTCGGATGCGAAGTCGTAGGAGCAGGAGTCAACGGAGCTACAGTGTCCGGCGCATCTGTTGTTGCGGGTGACGTCGTTGGCGTAGACGTCGTCGGGTCTTCATTGTTTGGCGCAAGGGTCAATGGGTCTACAGCAGTCGGAGCCGGTGTCGACGGGGCTACAGTAGACGGCGCATCGGTCGGAGCTGAAGTCGTCGGCACCGGTGTCGGATGCGAAGTCGTAGGAGCAGGAGTCAACGGAGCTACAGTGTCCGGCGCATCTGTTGTTGCGGGTGACGTCGTTGGCGTAGACGTCGTCGGGTCTTCACTGTTTGGCGCAAGGGTCAATGGGTCTACAGCAGTCGAAGTCGGTGTCGACGGGGCTACAGTAGACGGCGCATCGGTCGGAGCTGAAGTCGTCGGCATCGGTGTCGGATGCGAAGTCGTAGGAGCAGGAGTCAACGGAGCTACAGTGTCCGGCGCATCTGTTGTTGCGGGTGACGTCGTTGGCGTAGACGTCGTCGGGTCTTCATTGTTTGGCGCAAGGGTCAATGGGTCTACAGCAGTCGAAGTCGGTGTCGACGGGGCTACAGTAGACGGCGCATCGGTCGGAGCTGAAGTCGTCGGCATCGGTGTCGGATGCGAAGTCGTAGGAGCAGGAGTCAACGGAGCTACAGTGTCCGGCGCATCTGTTGTTGCGGGTGACGTCGTTGGCGTAGACGTCGTCGGGTCTTCACTGTTTGGCGCAAGGGTCAATGGGTCTACAGCAGTCGGAGTCGGTGTCGACGGGGCTACAGTAGACGGCGCATCGGTCGGAGCTGAAGTCGTCGGCATCGGTGTCGGATGCAAAGTCGTAGGAGCAGGAGTCAACGGAGCTACAGTGTCCGGCGCATCTGTTGTTGCGGGTGACGTCGTTGGCGTAGACGTCGTCGGGTCTTCATTGTTTGGCGCAAGGGTCAATGGGTCTACAGCAGTCGGAGTTGGTGTCGACGGGGCTACAGTAGATCGGCGCATCGGTCGGAGCTGAAGTCGTCGGCATCGGTGTCGGATGCGAAGTCGTAGGAGCAGGAGTCAACGGAGCTACAGTGTCCGGCGCATCTGTTGTTGCGGGTGACGTCGTTGGCGTAGACGTCGTCGGGTCTTCACTGTTTGGCGCAAGGGTCAATGGGTCTACAGCAGTCGGAGCCGGTGTCGACGGGGCTACAGTAGACGGCGCATCGGTCGGAGCTGAAGTCGTCGGCACCGGTGTCGGATGCGAAGTCGTAGGAGCAGGAGTCAACGGAGCTACAGTGTCCGGCGCATCTGTTGTTGCGGGTGACGTCGTTGGCGTAGACGTCGTCGGGTCTTCACTGTTTGGCGCAAGGGTCAATGGGTCTACAGCAATCGAAGTTGGTGTCGACGGGGCTACAGTAGATCGGCGCATCGGTCGGAGCTGAAGTCGTCGGCACCGGTGTCGGATGCGAAGTCGTAGGAGCAGGAGTCAACGGAGCTACAGTGTCCGACGCATCTGTTGTTGCGGGTGACGTCGTTGGCGTAGACGTCGTCGGGTCTTCACTGTTTGGCGCAAGGGTCAATGGGTCTACAGCAGTCGGAGCCGGTGTCGACGGGGCTACAGTAGACGGCGCATCGGTCGGAGCTGAAGTCGTCGGCACCGGTGTCGGATGCGAAGTCGTAGGAGCAGGAGTCAACGGAGCTACAGTGTCCGGCGCATCTGTTGTTGCGGGTGACGTCGTTGGCGTAGACGTCGTCGGGTCTTCACTGTTTGGCGCAAGGGTCAATGGGTCTACAGCAGTCGAAGTCGGTGTCGACGGGGCTACAGTAGACGGCGCATCGGTCGGATCTGAAGTCGTCGGCATCGGTGTCGGATGCGAAGTCGTAGGAGCAGGAGTCAACGGAGCTACAGTGTCCGGCGCATCTGTTGTTGCGGGTGACGTCGTTGGCGTAGACGTCGTCGGGTCTTCATTGTTTGGCGCAAGGGTCAATGGGTCTACAGCAGTCGGAGTCGGTGTCGACGGGGCTACAGTAGACGGCGCATCGGTCGGAGCTGAAGTCGTCGGCATCGGTGTCGGATGCGAAGTCGTAGGAGCAGGAGTCAACGGAGCTACAGTGTCCGACGCATCTGTTGTTGCGGGTGACGTCGTTGGCGTAGACGTCGTCGGGTCTTCACTGTTTGGCGCAAGGGTCAATGGGTCTACAGCAGTCGGAGTCGGTGTCGACGGGGCTACAGTAGACGGCGCATCGGTCGGAGCTGAAGTCGTCGGCATCGGTGTCGGATGCGAAGTCGTAGGAGCAGGAGTCAACGGAGCTACAGTGTCCGGCGCATCTGTTGTTGCGGGTGACGTCGTTGGCGTAGACGTCGTCGGGTCTTCATTGTTTGGCGCAAGGGTCAATGGGTCTACAGCAGTCGGAGTCGGTGTCGACGGGGCTACAGTAGACGGCGCATCGGTCGGAGCTGAAGTCGTCGGCATCGGTGTCGGATGCGAAGTCGTAGGAGCAGGAGTCAACGGAGCTACAGTGTCCGACGCATCTGTTGTTGCGGGTGACGTCGTTGGCGTAGACGTCGTCGGGTCTTCACTGTTTGGCGCAAGGGTCAATGGGTCTACAGCAGTCGGAGTCGGTGTCGACGGGGCTACAGTAGACGGCGCATCGGTCGGAGCTGAAGTCGTCGGCATCGGTGTCGGATGCGAAGTCGTAGGAGCAGGAGTCAACGGAGCTACAGTGTCCGACGCATCTGTTGTTGCGGGTGACGTCGTTGGCGTAGACGTCGTCGGGTCTTCACTGTTTGGCGCAAGGGTCAATGGGTCTACAGCAGTCGGAGCCGGTGTCGACGGGGCTACAGTAGACGGCGCATCGGTCGGAGCTGAAGTCGTCGGCACCGGTGTCGGATGCGAAGTCGTAGGAGCAGGAGTCAACGGAGCTACAGTGTCCGGCGCATCTGTTGTTGCGGGTGACGTCGTTGGCGTAGACGTCGTCGGGTCTTCACTGTTTGGCGCAAGGGTCAATGGGTCTACAGCAGTCGGAGTCGGTGTCGACGGGGCTACAGTAGATCGGCGCATCGGTCGGAGCTGAAGTCGTCGGCATCGGTGTCGGATGCGAAGTCGTAGGAGCAGGAGTCAACGGAGCTACAGTGTCCGACGCATCTGTTGTTGCGGGTGACGTCGTTGGCGTAGACGTCGTCGGGTCTTCACTGTTTGGCGCAAGGGTCAATGGGTCTACAGCAGTCGGAGTCGGTGTCGACGGGGCTACAGTAGACGGCGCAACGGTCGGAGCTGAAGTCGTCGGCATCGGTGTCGGATGCGAAGTCGTAGGAGCAGGAGTCAACGGAGCTACAGTGTCCGACGCATCTGTTGTTGCGGGTGACGTCGTTGGCGTAGACGTCGTCGGGTCTTCACTGTTTGGCGCAAGGGTCAATGGGTCTACAGCAGTCGGAGCCGGTGTCGACGGGGCTACAGTAGACGGCGCATCGGTCGGAGCTGAAGTCGTCGGCATCGGTGTCGGATGCAAAGTCGTAGGAGCAGGAGTCAACGGAGCTACAGTGTCCGACGCATCTGTTGTTGCGGGTGACGTCGTTGGCGTAGACGTCGTCGGGTCTTCACTGTTTGGCGCAAGGGTCAATGGGTCTACAGCAGTCGGAGCCGGTGTCGACGGGGCTACAGTAGGCGGCGCATCGGTCGGAGCTGAAGTCGTCGGCATCGGTGTCGGATGCAAAGTCGTAGGAGCAGGAGTCAACGGAGCTACAGTGTCCGACGCATCTGTTGTTGCGGGTGACGTCGTTGGCGTAGACGTCGTCGGGTCTTCACTGTTTGGCGCAAGGGTCAATGGGTCTACAGCAGTCGGAGCCGGTGTCGACGGGGCTACAGTAGGCGGCGCATCGGTCGGATCTGAAGTCGTCGGCATCGGTGTCGGATGCAAAGTCGTAGGAGCAGGAGTCAACGGAGCTACAGTGTCCGACGCATCTGTTGTTGCGGGTGACGTCGTTGGCGTAGACGTCGTCGGGTCTTCACTGTTTGGCGCAAGGGTCAATGGGTCTACAGCAGTCGGAGCCGGTGTCGACGGGGCTACAGTAGACGGCGCATCGGTCGGAGCTGAAGTCGTCGGCACCGGTGTCGGATGCAAAGTCGTAGGAGCAGGAGTCAACGGAGCTACAGTGTCCGACGCATCTGTTGTTGCGGGTGACGTCGTTGGCGTAGACGTCGTCGGGTCTTCACTGTTTGGCGCAAGGGTCAATGGGTCTACAGCAGTCGGAGTCGGTGTCGACGGGGCTACAGTAGACGGCGCAACGGTCGGAGCTGAAGTCGTCGGCATCGGTGTCGGATGCAAAGTCGTAGGAGCAGGAGTCAACGGAGCTACAGTGTCCGACGCATCTGTTGTTGCGGGTGACGTCGTTGGCGTAGACGTCGTCGGGTCTTCACTGTTTGGCGCAAGGGTCAATGGGTCTACAGCAGTCGGAGTCGGTGTCGACGGGGCTACAGTAGACGGCGCATCGGTCGGAGCTGAAGTCGTCGGCATCGGTGTCGGATGCAAAGTCGTAGGAGCAGGAGTCAACGGAGCTACAGTGTCCGACGCATCTGTTGTTGCGGGTGACGTCGTTGGCGTAGACGTCGTCGGGTCTTCACTGTTTGGCGCAAGGGTCAATGGGTCTACAGCAGTCGGAGCCGGTGTCGACGGGGCTACAGTAGACGGCGCATCGGTCGGAGCTGAAGTCGTCGGCATCGGTGTCGGATGCAAAGTCGTAGGAGCAGGAGTCAACGGAGCTACAGTGTCCGACGCATCTGTTGTTGCGGGTGACGTCGTTGGCGTAGACGTCGTCGGGTCTTCACTGTTTGGCGCAAGGGTCAATGGGTCTACAGCAGTCGGAGCCGGTGTCGACGGGGCTACAGTAGACGGCGCATCGGTCGGAGCTGAAGTCGTCGGCATCGGTGTCGGATGCGAAGTCGTAGGAGCAGGAGTCAACGGAGCTACAGTGTCCGACGCATCTGTTGTTGCGGGTGACGTCGTTGGCGTAGACGTCGTCGGGTCTTCACTGTTTGGCGCAAGGGTCAATGGGTCTACAGCAGTCGGAGCCGGTGTCGACGGGGCTACAGTAGACGGCGCATCGGTCGGAGCTGAAGTCGTCGGCATCGGTGTCGGATGCAAAGTCGTAGGAGCAGGAGTCAACGGAGCTACAGTGTCCGACGCATCTGTTGTTGCGGGTGACGTCGTTGGCGTAGACGTCGTCGGGTCTTCACTGTTTGGCGCAAGGGTCAATGGGTCTACAGCAGTCGGAGCCGGTGTCGACGGGGCTACAGTAGTCGGCGCATCGGTCGGAGCTGAAGTCGTCGGCATCGGTGTCGGATGCGAAGTCGTAGGAGCAGGAGTCAACGGAGCTACAGTGTCCGACGCATCTGTTGTTGCGGGTGACGTCGTTGGCGTAGACGTCGTCGGGTCTTCACTGTTTGGCGCAAGGGTCAATGGGTCTACAGCAGTCGGAGTCGGTGTCGACGGGGCTACAGTAGACGGCGCAACGGTCGGAGCTGAAGTCGTCGGCATCGGTGTCGGATGCAAAGTCGTAGGAGCAGGAGTCAACGGAGCTACAGTGTCCGACGCATCTGTTGTTGCGGGTGACGTCGTTGGCGTAGACGTCGTCGGGTCTTCACTGTTTGGCGCAAGGGTCAATGGGTCTACAGCAGTCGGAGCCGGTGTCGACGGGGCTACAGTAGACGGCGCAACGGTCGGAGCTGAAGTCGTCGGCATCGGTGTCGGATGCAAAGTCGTAGGAGCAGGAGTCAACGGAGCTACAGTGTCCGACGCATCTGTTGTTGCGGGTGACGTCGTTGGCGTAGACGTCGTCGGGTCTTCACTGTTTGGCGCAAGGGTCAATGGGTCTACAGCAGTCGGAGCCGGTGTCGACGGGGCTACAGTAGACGGCGCAACGGTCGGAGCTGAAGTCGTCGGCATCGGTGTCGGATGCAAAGTCGTAGGAGCAGGAGTCAACGGAGCTACAGTGTCCGACGCATCTGTTGTTGCGGGTGACGTCGTTGGCGTAGACGTCGTCGGGTCTTCACTGTTTGGCGCAAGGGTCAATGGGTCTACAGCAGTCGGAGCCGGTGTCGACGGGGCTACAGTAGACGGCGCATCGGTCGGAGCTGAAGTCGTCGGCATCGGTGTCGGATGCAAAGTCGTAGGAGCAGGAGTCAACGGAGCTACAGTGTCCGACGCATCTGTTGTTGCGGGTGACGTCGTTGGCGTAGACGTCGTCGGGTCTTCACTGTTTGGCGCAAGGGTCAATGGGTCTACAGCAGTCGGAGTCGGTGTCGACGGGGCTACAGTAGGCGGCGCATCGGTCGGAGCTGAAGTCGTCGGCACCGGTGTCGGATGCAAAGTCGTAGGAGCAGGAGTCAACGGAGCTACAGTGTCCGACGCATCTGTTGTTGCGGGTGACGTCGTTGGCGTAGACGTCGTCGGGTCTTCACTGTTTGGCGCAAGGGTCAATGGGTCTACAGCAGTCGGAGCCGGTGTCGACGGGGCTACAGTAGACGGCGCATCGGTCGGAGCTGAAGTCGTCGGCATCGGTGTCGGATGCAAAGTCGTAGGAGCAGGAGTCAACGGAGCTACAGTGTCCGACGCATCTGTTGTTGCGGGTGACGTCGTTGGCGTAGACGTCGTCGGGTCTTCACTGTTTGGCGCAAGGGTCAATGGGTCTACAGCAGTCGGAGTCGGTGTCGACGGGGCTACAGTAGGCGGCGCATCGGTCGGAGCTGAAGTCGTCGGCATCGGTGTCGGATGCGAAGTCGTAGGAGCAGGAGTCAACGGAGCTACAGTGTCCGACGCATCTGTTGTTGCGGGTGACGTCGTTGGCGTAGACGTCGTCGGGTCTTCACTGTTTGGCGCAAGGGTCAATGGGTCTACAGCAGTCGGAGTCGGTGTCGACGGGGCTACAGTAGACGGCGCAACGGTCGGAGCTGAAGTCGTCGGCATCGGTGTCGGATGCAAAGTCGTAGGAGCAGGAGTCAACGGAGCTACAGTGTCCGACACATCTGTTGTTGCGGGTGACGTCGTTGGCGTAGACGTCGTCGGGTCTTCACTGTTTGGCGCAAGGGTCAATGGGTCTACAGCAGTCGGAGCCGGTGTCGACGGGGCTACAGTAGACGGCGCATCGGTCGGAGCTGAAGTCGTCGGCATCGGTGTCGGATGCAAAGTCGTAGGAGCAGGAGTCAACGGAGCTACAGTGTCCGACGCATCTGTTGTTGCGGGTGACGTCGTTGGCGTAGACGTCGTCGGGTCTTCACTGTTTGGCGCAAGGGTCAATGGGTCTACAGCAGTCGGAGCCGGTGTCGACGGGGCTACAGTAGACGGCGCATCGGTCGGAGCTGAAGTCGTCGGCATCGGTGTCGGATGCAAAGTCGTAGGAGCAGGAGTCAACGGAGCTACAGTGTCCGACACATCTGTTGTTGCGGGTGACGTCGTTGGCGTAGACGTCGTCGGGTCTTCACTGTTTGGCGCAAGGGTCAATGGGTCTACAGCAGTCGGAGTCGGTGTCGACGGGGCTACAGTAGACGGCGCATCGGTCGGAGCTGAAGTCGTCGGCATCGGTGTCGGATGCAAAGTCGTAGGAGCAGGAGTCAACGGAGCTACAGTGTCCGACGCATCTGTTGTTGCGGGTGACGTCGTTGGCGTAGACGTCGTCGGGTCTTCACTGTTTGGCGCAAGGGTCAATGGGTCTACAGCAGTCGGAGCCGGTGTCGACGGGGCTACAGTAGACGGCGCATCGGTCGGAGCTGAAGTCGTCGGCACCGGTGTCGGATGCAAAGTCGTAGGAGCAGGAGTCAACGGAGCTACAGTGTCCGACGCATCTGTTGTTGCGGGTGACGTCGTTGGCGTAGACGTCGTCGGGTCTTCACTGTTTGGCGCAAGGGTCAATGGGTCTACAGCAGTCGGAGTCGGTGTCGACGGGGCTACAGTAGACGGCGCAACGGTCGGAGCTGAAGTCGTCGGCATCGGTGTCGGATGCAAAGTCGTAGGAGCAGGAGTCAACGGAGCTACAGTGTCCGACGCATCTGTTGTTGCGGGTGACGTCGTTGGCGTAGACGTCGTCGGGTCTTCACTGTTTGGCGCAAGGGTCAATGGGTCTACAGCAGTCGGAGTCGGTGTCGACGGGGCTACAGTAGACGGCGCATCGGTCGGAGCTGAAGTCGTCGGCATCGGTGTCGGATGCAAAGTCGTAGGAGCAGGAGTCAACGGAGCTACAGTGTCCGACGCATCTGTTGTTGCGGGTGACGTCGTTGGCGTAGACGTCGTCGGGTCTTCACTGTTTGGCGCAAGGGTCAATGGGTCTACAGCAGTCGGAGCCGGTGTCGACGGGGCTACAGTAGACGGCGCATCGGTCGGAGCTGAAGTCGTCGGCATCGGTGTCGGATGCAAAGTCGTAGGAGCAGGAGTCAACGGAGCTACAGTGTCCGACGCATCTGTTGTTGCGGGTGACGTCGTTGGCGTAGACGTCGTCGGGTCTTCACTGTTTGGCGCAAGGGTCAATGGGTCTACAGCAGTCGGAGCCGGTGTCGACGGGGCTACAGTAGACGGCGCATCGGTCGGAGCTGAAGTCGTCGGCATCGGTGTCGGATGCAAAGTCGTAGGAGCAGGAGTCAACGGAGCTACAGTGTCCGACGCATCTGTTGTTGCGGGTGACGTCGTTGGCGTAGACGTCGTCGGGTCTTCACTGTTTGGCGCAAGGGTCAATGGGTCTACAGCAGTCGGAGTCGGTGTCGACGGGGCTACAGTAGACGGCGCATCGGTCGGAGCTGAAGTCGTCGGCATCGGTGTCGGATGCAAAGTCGTAGGAGCAGGAGTCAACGGAGCTACAGTGTCCGACGCATCTGTTGTTGCGGGTGACGTCGTTGGCGTAGACGTCGTCGGGTCTTCACTGTTTGGCGCAAGGGTCAATGGGTCTACAGCAGTCGGAGTCGGTGTCGACGGGGCTACAGTAGACGGCGCATCGGTCGGAGCTGAAGTCGTCGGCATCGGTGTCGGATGCGAAGTCGTAGGAGCAGGAGTCAACGGAGCTACAGTGTCCGACGCATCTGTTGTTGCGGGTGACGTCGTTGGCGTAGACGTCGTCGGGTCTTCACTGTTTGGCGCAAGGGTCAATGGGTCTACAGCAGTCGGAGTCGGTGTCGACGGGGCTACAGTAGACGGCGCATCGGTCGGAGCTGAAGTCGTCGGCATCGGTGTCGGATGCGAAGTCGTAGGAGCAGGAGTCAACGGAGCTACAGTGTCCGACGCATCTGTTGTTGCGGGTGACGTCGTTGGCGTAGACGTCGTCGGGTCTTCACTGTTTGGCGCAAGGGTCAATGGGTCTACAGCAGTCGGAGTCGGTGTCGACGGGGCTACAGTAGACGGCGCATCGGTCGGAGCTGAAGTCGTCGGCACCGGTGTCGGATGCGAAGTCGTAGGAGCAGGAGTCAACGGAGCTACAGTGTCCGACGCATCTGTTGTTGCGGGTGACGTCGTTGGCGTAGACGTCGTCGGGTCTTCACTGTTTGGCGCAAGGGTCAATGGGTCTACAGCAGTCGGAGTCGGTGTCGACGGGGCTACAGTAGACGGCGCATCGGTCGGAGCTGAAGTCGTCGGCACCGGTGTCGGATGCGAAGTCGTAGGAGCAGGAGTCAACGGAGCTACAGTGTCCGACGCATCTGTTGTTGCGGGTGACGTCGTTGGCGTAGACGTCGTCGGGTCTTCACTGTTTGGCGCAAGGGTCAATGGGTCTACAGCAGTCGGAGCCGGTGTCGACGGGGCTACAGTAGACGGCGCATCGGTCGGAGCTGAAGTCGTCGGCATCGGTGTCGGATGCGAAGTCGTAGGAGCAGGAGTCAACGGAGCTACAGTGTCCGACGCATCTGTTGTTGCGGGTGACGTCGTTGGCGTAGACGTCGTCGGGTCTTCACTGTTTGGCGCAAGGGTCAATGGGTCTACAGCAGTCGGAGTCGGTGTCGACGGGGCTACAGTAGGCGGCGCATCGGTCGGAGCTGAAGTCGTCGGCATCGGTGTCGGATGCGAAGTCGTAGGAGCAGGAGTCAACGGAGCTACAGTGTCCGACGCATCTGTTGTTGCGGGTGACGTCGTTGGCGTAGACGTCGTCGGGTCTTCACTGTTTGGCGCAAGGGTCAATGGGTCTACAGCAGTCGGAGCCGGTGTCGACGGGGCTACAGTAGACGGCGCATCGGTCGGAGCTGAAGTCGTCGGCATCGGTGTCGGATGCGAAGTCGTAGGAGCAGGAGTCAACGGAGCTACAGTGTCCGACGCATCTGTTGTTGCGGGTGACGTCGTTGGCGTAGACGTCGTCGGGTCTTCACTGTTTGGCGCAAGGGTCAATGGGTCTACAGCAGTCGGAGCCGGTGTCGACGGGGCTACAGTAGACGGCGCATCGGTCGGAGCTGAAGTCGTCGGCATCGGTGTCGGATGCGAAGTCGTAGGAGCAGGAGTCAACGGAGCTACAGTGTCCGACGCATCTGTTGTTGCGGGTGACGTCGTTGGCGTAGACGTCGTCGGGTCTTCACTGTTTGGCGCAAGGGTCAATGGGTCTACAGCAGTCGGAGCCGGTGTCGACGGGGCTACAGTAGACGGCGCATCGGTCGGAGCTGAAGTCGTCGGCATCGGTGTCGGATGCGAAGTCGTAGGAGCAGGAGTCAACGGAGCTACAGTGTCCGACGCATCTGTTGTTGCGGGTGACGTCGTTGGCGTAGACGTCGTCGGGTCTTCACTGTTTGGCGCAAGGGTCAATGGGTCTACAGCAGTCGGAGTCGGTGTCGACGGGGCTACAGTAGACGGCGCATCGGTCGGAGCTGAAGTCGTCGGCATCGGTGTCGGATGCGAAGTCGTAGGAGCAGGAGTCAACGGAGCTACAGTGTCCGACGCATCTGTTGTTGCGGGTGACGTCGTTGGCGTAGACGTCGTCGGGTCTTCACTGTTTGGCGCAAGGGTCAATGGGTCTACAGCAGTCGGAGTCGGTGTCGACGGGGCTACAGTAGACGGCGCATCGGTCGGAGCTGAAGTCGTCGGCACCGGTGTCGGATGCGAAGTCGTAGGAGCAGGAGTCAACGGAGCTACAGTGTCCGACGCATCTGTTGTTGCGGGTGACGTCGTTGGCGTAGACGTCGTCGGGTCTTCACTGTTTGGCGCAAGGGTCAATGGGTCTACAGCAGTCGGAGCCGGTGTCGACGGGGCTACAGTAGACGGCGCATCGGTCGGAGCTGAAGTCGTCGGCATCGGTGTCGGATGCGAAGTCGTAGGAGCAGGAGTCAACGGAGCTACAGTGTCCGACGCATCTGTTGTTGCGGGTGACGTCGTTGGCGTAGACGTCGTCGGGTCTTCACTGTTTGGCGCAAGGGTCAATGGGTCTACAGCAGTCGGAGTCGGTGTCGACGGGGCTACAGTAGACGGCGCATCGGTCGGAGCTGAAGTCGTCGGCATCGGTGTCGGATGCGAAGTCGTAGGAGCAGGAGTCAACGGAGCTACAGTGTCCGACGCATCTGTTGTTGCGGGTGACGTCGTTGGCGTAGACGTCGTCGGGTCTTCACTGTTTGGCGCAAGGGTCAATGGGTCTACAGCAGTCGGAGCCGGTGTCGACGGGGCTACAGTAGACGGCGCATCGGTCGGAGCTGAAGTCGTCGGCATCGGTGTCGGATGCGAAGTCGTAGGAGCAGGAGTCAACGGAGCTACAGTGTCCGACGCATCTGTTGTTGCGGGTGACGTCGTTGGCGTAGACGTCGTCGGGTCTTCACTGTTTGGCGCAAGGGTCAATGGGTCTACAGCAGTCGGAGTCGGTGTCGACGGGGCTACAGTAGACGGCGCATCGGTCGGAGCTGAAGTCGTCGGCATCGGTGTCGGATGCGAAGTCGTAGGAGCAGGAGTCAACGGAGCTACAGTGTCCGACGCATCTGTTGTTGCGGGTGACGTCGTTGGCGTAGACGTCGTCGGGTCTTCACTGTTTGGCGCAAGGGTCAATGGGTCTACAGCAGTCGGAGCCGGTGTCGACGGGGCTACAGTAGACGGCGCATCGGTCGGAGCTGAAGTCGTCGGCATCGGTGTCGGATGCGAAGTCGTAGGAGCAGGAGTCAACGGAGCTACAGTGTCCGACGCATCTGTTGTTGCGGGTGACGTCGTTGGCGTAGACGTCGTCGGGTCTTCACTGTTTGGCGCAAGGGTCAATGGGTCTACAGCAGTCGGAGCCGGTGTCGACGGGGCTACAGTAGACGGCGCATCGGTCGGAGCTGAAGTCGTCGGCATCGGTGTCGGATGCGAAGTCGTAGGAGCAGGAGTCAACGGAGCTACAGTGTCCGACGCATCTGTTGTTGCGGGTGACGTCGTTGGCGTAGACGTCGTCGGGTCTTCACTGTTTGGCGCAAGGGTCAATGGGTCTACAGCAGTCGGAGCCGGTGTCGACGGGGCTACAGTAGACGGCGCATCGGTCGGAGCTGAAGTCGTCGGCATCGGTGTCGGATGCGAAGTCGTAGGAGCAGGAGTCAACGGAGCTACAGTGTCCGACGCATCTGTTGTTGCGGGTGACGTCGTTGGCGTAGACGTCGTCGGGTCTTCACTGTTTGGCGCAAGGGTCAATGGGTCTACAGCAGTCGGAGCCGGTGTCGACGGGGCTACAGTAGACGGCGCATCGGTCGGAGCTGAAGTCGTCGGCATCGGTGTCGGATGCGAAGTCGTAGGAGCAGGAGTCAACGGAGCTACAGTGTCCGACGCATCTGTTGTTGCGGGTGACGTCGTTGGCGTAGACGTCGTCGGGTCTTCACTGTTTGGCGCAAGGGTCAATGGGTCTACAGCAGTCGGAGTCGGTGTCGACGGGGCTACAGTAGACGGCGCATCGGTCGGAGCTGAAGTCGTCGGCATCGGTGTCGGATGCGAAGTCGTAGGAGCAGGAGTCAACGGAGCTACAGTGTCCGACGCATCTGTTGTTGCGGGTGACGTCGTTGGCGTAGACGTCGTCGGGTCTTCACTGTTTGGCGCAAGGGTCAATGGGTCTACAGCAGTCGGAGCCGGTGTCGACGGGGCTACAGTAGACGGCGCATCGGTCGGAGCTGAAGTCGTCGGCATCGGTGTCGGATGCGAAGTCGTAGGAGCAGGAGTCAACGGAGCTACAGTGTCCGACGCATCTGTTGTTGCGGGTGACGTCGTTGGCGTAGACGTCGTCGGGTCTTCACTGTTTGGCGCAAGGGTCAATGGGTCTACAGCAGTCGGAGTCGGTGTCGACGGGGCTACAGTAGACGGCGCATCGGTCGGAGCTGAAGTCGTCGGCATCGGTGTCGGATGCGAAGTCGTAGGAGCAGGAGTCAACGGAGCTACAGTGTCCGACGCATCTGTTGTTGCGGGTGACGTCGTTGGCGTAGACGTCGTCGGGTCTTCACTGTTTGGCGCAAGGGTCAATGGGTCTACAGCAGTCGGAGCCGGTGTCGACGGGGCTACAGTAGACGGCGCATCGGTCGGAGCTGAAGTCGTCGGCATCGGTGTCGGATGCGAAGTCGTAGGAGCAGGAGTCAACGGAGCTACAGTGTCCGACGCATCTGTTGTTGCGGGTGACGTCGTTGGCGTAGACGTCGTCGGGTCTTCACTGTTTGGCGCAAGGGTCAATGGGTCTACAGCAGTCGGAGCCGGTGTCGACGGGGCTACAGTAGACGGCGCATCGGTCGGAGCTGAAGTCGTCGGCATCGGTGTCGGATGCGAAGTCGTAGGAGCAGGAGTCAACGGAGCTACAGTGTCCGACGCATCTGTTGTTGCGGGTGACGTCGTTGGCGTAGACGTCGTCGGGTCTTCACTGTTTGGCGCAAGGGTCAATGGGTCTACAGCAGTCGGAGTCGGTGTCGACGGGGCTACAGTAGACGGCGCATCGGTCGGATCTGAAGTCGTCGGCATCGGTGTCGGATGCGAAGTCGTAGGAGCAGGAGTCAACGGAGCTACAGTGTCCGACGCATCTGTTGTTGCGGGTGACGTCGTTGGCGTAGACGTCGTCGGGTCTTCACTGTTTGGCGCAAGGGTCAATGGGTCTACAGCAGTCGGAGCCGGTGTCGACGGGGCTACAGTAGGCGGCGCATCGGTCGGAGCTGAAGTCGTCGGCATCGGTGTCGGATGCGAAGTCGTAGGAGCAGGAGTCAACGGAGCTACAGTGTCCGACGCATCTGTTGTTGCGGGTGACGTCGTTGGCGTAGACGTCGTCGGGTCTTCACTGTTTGGCGCAAGGGTCAATGGGTCTACAGCAGTCGGAGTCGGTGTCGACGGGGCTACAGTAGACGGCGCATCGGTCGGATCTGAAGTCGTCGGCATCGGTGTCGGATGCGAAGTCGTAGGAGCAGGAGTCAACGGAGCTACAGTGTCCGACGCATCTGTTGTTGCGGGTGACGTCGTTGGCGTAGACGTCGTCGGGTCTTCACTGTTTGGCGCAAGGGTCAATGGGTCTACAGCAGTCGGAGCCGGTGTCGACGGGGCTACAGTAGACGGCGCATCGGTCGGAGCTGAAGTCGTCGGCATCGGTGTCGGATGCGAAGTCGTAGGAGCAGGAGTCAACGGAGCTACAGTGTCCGACGCATCTGTTGTTGCGGGTGACGTCGTTGGCGTAGACGTCGTCGGGTCTTCACTGTTTGGCGCAAGGGTCAATGGGTCTACAGCAGTCGGAGCCGGTGTCGACGGGGCTACAGTAGGCGGCGCATCGGTCGGAGCTGAAGTCGTCGGCATCGGTGTCGGATGCGAAGTCGTAGGAGCAGGAGTCAACGGAGCTACAGTGTCCGACGCATCTGTTGTTGCGGGTGACGTCGTTGGCGTAGACGTCGTCGGGTCTTCACTGTTTGGCGCAAGGGTCAATGGGTCTACAGCAGTCGGAGCCGGTGTCGACGGGGCTACAGTAGACGGCGCATCGGTCGGAGCTGAAGTCGTCGGCATCGGTGTCGGATGCGAAGTCGTAGGAGCAGGAGTCAACGGAGCTACAGTGTCCGGCGCATCTGTTGTTGCGGGTGACGTCGTTGGCGTAGACGTCGTCGGGTCTTCACTGTTTGGCGCAAGGGTCAATGGGTCTACAGCAGTCGGAGCCGGTGTCGACGGGGCTACAGTAGACGGCGCATCGGTCGGAGCTGAAGTCGTCGGCACCGGTGTCGGATGCGAAGTCGTAGGAGCAGGAGTCAACGGAGCTACAGTGTCCGACGCATCTGTTGTTGCGGGTGACGTCGTTGGCGTAGACGTCGTCGGGTCTTCACTGTTTGGCGCAAGGGTCAATGGGTCTACAGCAGTCGGAGTCGGTGTCGACGGGGCTACAGTAGACGGCGCATCGGTCGGAGCTGAAGTCGTCGGCATCGGTGTCGGATGCGAAGTCGTAGGAGCAGGAGTCAACGGAGCTACAGTGTCCGACGCATCTGTTGTTGCGGGTGACGTCGTTGGCGTAGACGTCGTCGGGTCTTCACTGTTTGGCGCAAGGGTCAATGGGTCTACAGCAGTCGGAGCCGGTGTCGACGGGGCTACAGTAGACGGCGCATCGGTCGGATCTGAAGTCGTCGGCATCGGTGTCGGATGCGAAGTCGTAGGAGCAGGAGTCAACGGAGCTACAGTGTCCGACGCATCTGTTGTTGCGGGTGACGTCGTTGGCGTAGACGTCGTCGGGTCTTCACTGTTTGGCGCAAGGGTCAATGGGTCTACAGCAGTCGGAGCCGGTGTCGACGGGGCTACAGTAGACGGCGCATCGGTCGGAGCTGAAGTCGTCGGCATCGGTGTCGGATGCGAAGTCGTAGGAGCAGGAGTCAACGGAGCTACAGTGTCCGACGCATCTGTTGTTGCGGGTGACGTCGTTGGCGTAGACGTCGTCGGGTCTTCACTGTTTGGCGCAAGGGTCAATGGGTCTACAGCAGTCGGAGTCGGTGTCGACGGGGCTACAGTAGACGGCGCATCGGTCGGAGCTGAAGTCGTCGGCATCGGTGTCGGATGCGAAGTCGTAGGAGCAGGAGTCAACGGAGCTACAGTGTCCGACGCATCTGTTGTTGCGGGTGACGTCGTTGGCGTAGACGTCGTCGGGTCTTCACTGTTTGGCGCAAGGGTCAATGGGTCTACAGCAGTCGGAGTCGGTGTCGACGGGGCTACAGTAGACGGCGCATCGGTCGGATCTGAAGTCGTCGGCATCGGTGTCGGATGCGAAGTCGTAGGAGCAGGAGTCAACGGAGCTACAGTGTCCGACGCATCTGTTGTTGCGGGTGACGTCGTTGGCGTAGACGTCGTCGGGTCTTCACTGTTTGGCGCAAGGGTCAATGGGTCTACAGCAGTCGGAGCCGGTGTCGACGGGGCTACAGTAGACGGCGCATCGGTCGGAGCTGAAGTCGTCGGCATCGGTGTCGGATGCGAAGTCGTAGGAGCAGGAGTCAACGGAGCTACAGTGTCCGACGCATCTGTTGTTGCGGGTGACGTCGTTGGCGTAGACGTCGTCGGGTCTTCACTGTTTGGCGCAAGGGTCAATGGGTCTACAGCAGTCGGAGCCGGTGTCGACGGGGCTACAGTAGACGGCGCATCGGTCGGAGCTGAAGTCGTCGGCACCGGTGTCGGATGCGAAGTCGTAGGAGCAGGAGTCAACGGAGCTACAGTGTCCGGCGCATCTGTTGTTGCGGGTGACGTCGTTGGCGTAGACGTCGTCGGGTCTTCACTGTTTGGCGCAAGGGTCAATGGGTCTACAGCAGTCGGAGCCGGTGTCGACGGGGCTACAGTAGACGGCGCATCGGTCGGAGCTGAAGTCGTCGGCATCGGTGTCGGATGCGAAGTCGTAGGAGCAGGAGTCAACGGAGCTACAGTGTCCGACGCATCTGTTGTTGCGGGTGACGTCGTTGGCGTAGACGTCGTCGGGTCTTCACTGTTTGGCGCAAGGGTCAATGGGTCTACAGCAGTCGGAGCCGGTGTCGACGGGGCTACAGTAGACGGCGCATCGGTCGGAGCTGAAGTCGTCGGCACCGGTGTCGGATGCGAAGTCGTAGGAGCAGGAGTCAACGGAGCTACAGTGTCCGACGCATCTGTTGTTGCGGGTGACGTCGTTGGCGTAGACGTCGTCGGGTCTTCACTGTTTGGCGCAAGGGTCAATGGGTCTACAGCAGTCGGAGTCGGTGTCGACGGGGCTACAGTAGACGGCGCATCGGTCGGATCTGAAGTCGTCGGCATCGGTGTCGGATGCGAAGTCGTAGGAGCAGGAGTCAACGGAGCTACAGTGTCCGGCGCATCTGTTGTTGCGGGTGACGTCGTTGGCGTAGACGTCGTCGGGTCTTCACTGTTTGGCGCAAGGGTCAATGGGTCTACAGCAGTCGGAGCCGGTGTCGACGGGGCTACAGTAGACGGCGCATCGGTCGGAGCTGAAGTCGTCGGCATCGGTGTCGGATGCGAAGTCGTAGGAGCAGGAGTCAACGGAGCTACAGTGTCCGACGCATCTGTTGTTGCGGGTGACGTCGTTGGCGTAGACGTCGTCGGGTCTTCACTGTTTGGCGCAAGGGTCAATGGGTCTACAGCAGTCGGAGTCGGTGTCGACGGGGCTACAGTAGACGGCGCATCGGTCGGAGCTGAAGTCGTCGGCATCGGTGTCGGATGCGAAGTCGTAGGAGCAGGAGTCAACGGAGCTACAGTGTCCGACGCATCTGTTGTTGCGGGTGACGTCGTTGGCGTAGACGTCGTCGGGTCTTCACTGTTTGGCGCAAGGGTCAATGGGTCTACAGCAGTCGGAGCCGGTGTCGACGGGGCTACAGTAGACGGCGCATCGGTCGGAGCTGAAGTCGTCGGCATCGGTGTCGGATGCGAAGTCGTAGGAGCAGGAGTCAACGGAGCTACAGTGTCCGGCGCATCTGTTGTTGCGGGTGACGTCGTTGGCGTAGACGTCGTCGGGTCTTCACTGTTTGGCGCAAGGGTCAATGGGTCTACAGCAGTCGGAGCCGGTGTCGACGGGGCTACAGTAGGCGGCGCATCGGTCGGAGCTGAAGTCGTCGGCATCGGTGTCGGATGCGAAGTCGTAGGAGCAGGAGTCAACGGAGCTACAGTGTCCGGCGCATCTGTTGTTGCGGGTGACGTCGTTGGCGTAGACGTCGTCGGGTCTTCACTGTTTGGCGCAAGGGTCAATGGGTCTACAGCAGTCGGAGTCGGTGTCGACGGGGCTACAGTAGACGGCGCATCGGTCGGAGCTGAAGTCGTCGGCATCGGTGTCGGATGCAAAGTCGTAGGAGCAGGAGTCAACGGAGCTACAGTGTCCGACGCATCTGTTGTTGCGGGTGACGTCGTTGGCGTAGACGTCGTCGGGTCTTCACTGTTTGGCGCAAGGGTCAATGGGTCTACAGCAGTCGGAGTCGGTGTCGACGGGGCTACAGTAGATCGGCGCATCGGTCGGAGCTGAAGTCGTCGGCATCGGTGTCGGATGCGAAGTCGTAGGAGCAGGAGTCAACGGAGCTACAGTGTCCGGCGCATCTGTTGTTGCGGGTGACGTCGTTGGCGTAGACGTCGTCGGGTCTTCACTGTTTGGCGCAAGGGTCAATGGGTCTACAGCAGTCGGAGCCGGTGTCGACGGGGCTACAGTAGACGGCGCATCGGTCGGAGCTGAAGTCGTCGGCACCGGTGTCGGATGCGAAGTCGTAGGAGCAGGAGTCAACGGAGCTACAGTGTCCGACGCATCTGTTGTTGCGGGTGACGTCGTTGGCGTAGACGTCGTCGGGTCTTCACTGTTTGGCGCAAGGGTCAATGGGTCTACAGCAGTCGGAGTCGGTGTCGACGGGGCTACAGTAGACGGCGCATCGGTCGGAGCTGAAGTCGTCGGCATCGGTGTCGGATGCGAAGTCGTAGGAGCAGGAGTCAACGGAGCTACAGTGTCCGACGCATCTGTTGTTGCGGGTGACGTCGTTGGCGTAGACGTCGTCGGGTCTTCACTGTTTGGCGCAAGGGTCAATGGGTCTACAGCAGTCGGAGCCGGTGTCGACGGGGCTACAGTAGACGGCGCATCGGTCGGAGCTGAAGTCGTCGGCATCGGTGTCGGATGCAAAGTCGTAGGAGCAGGAGTCAACGGAGCTACAGTGTCCGACACATCTGTTGTTGCGGGTGACGTCGTTGGCGTAGACGTCGTCGGGTCTTCACTGTTTGGCGCAAGGGTCAATGGGTCTACAGCAGTCGGAGCCGGTGTCGACGGGGCTACAGTAGACGGCGCATCGGTCGGAGCTGAAGTCGTCGGCATCGGTGTCGGATGCAAAGTCGTAGGAGCAGGAGTCAACGGAGCTACAGTGTCCGACGCATCTGTTGTTGCGGGTGACGTCGTTGGCGTAGACGTCGTCGGGTCTTCACTGTTTGGCGCAAGGGTCAATGGGTCTACAGCAGTCGGAGCCGGTGTCGACGGGGCTACAGTAGACGGCGCATCGGTCGGAGCTGAAGTCGTCGGCATCGGTGTCGGATGCAAAGTCGTAGGAGCAGGAGTCAACGGAGCTACAGTGTCCGACGCATCTGTTGTTGCGGGTGACGTCGTTGGCGTAGACGTCGTCGGGTCTTCACTGTTTGGCGCAAGGGTCAATGGGTCTACAGCAGTCGGAGTCGGTGTCGACGGGGCTACAGTAGATCGGCGCATCGGTCGGAGCTGAAGTCGTCGGCATCGGTGTCGGATGCAAAGTCGTAGGAGCAGGAGTCAACGGAGCTACAGTGTCCGACGCATCTGTTGTTGCGGGTGACGTCGTTGGCGTAGACGTCGTCGGGTCTTCACTGTTTGGCGCAAGGGTCAATGGGTCTACAGCAGTCGGAGCCGGTGTCGACGGGGCTACAGTAGACGGCGCATCGGTCGGAGCTGAAGTCGTCGGCACCGGTGTCGGATGCGAAGTCGTAGGAGCAGGAGTCAACGGAGCTACAGTGTCCGACGCATCTGTTGTTGCGGGTGACGTCGTTGGCGTAGACGTCGTCGGGTCTTCACTGTTTGGCGCAAGGGTCAATGGGTCTACAGCAGTCGGAGCCGGTGTCGACGGGGCTACAGTAATCGGCGCATCGGTCGGAGCTGAAGTCGTCGGCATCGGTGTCGGATGCGAAGTCGTAGGAGCAGGAGTCAACGGAGCTACAGTGTCCGACGCATCTGTTGTTGCGGGTGACGTCGTTGGCGTAGACGTCGTCGGGTCTTCACTGTTTGGCGCAAGGGTCAATGGGTCTACAGCAGTCGGAGTCGGTGTCGACGGGGCTACAGTAACGGCGCATCGGTCGGAGCTGAAGTCGTCGGCATCGGTGTCGGATGCAAAGTCGTAGGAGCAGGAGTCAACGGAGCTACAGTGTCCGACGCATCTGTTGTTGCGGGTGACGTCGTTGGCGTAGACGTCGTCGGGTCTTCACTGTTTGGCGCAAGGGTCAATGGGTCTACAGCAGTCGGAGTCGGTGTCGACGGGGCTACAGTAGTCGGCGCATCGGTCGGAGCTGAAGTCGTCGGCATCGGTGTCGGATGCGAAGTCGTAGGAGCAGGAGTCAACGGAGCTACAGTGTCCGACACATCTGTTGTTGCGGGTGACGTCGTTGGCGTAGACGTCGTCGGGTCTTCATTGTTTGGCGCAAGGGTCAATGGGTCTACAGCAGTCGGAGCCGGTGTCGACGGGGCTACAGTAGACGGCGCATCGGTCGGAGCTGAAGTCGTCGGCATCGGTGTCGGATGCAAAGTCGTAGGAGCAGGAGTCAACGGAGCTACAGTGTCCGACACATCTGTTGTTGCGGGTGACGTCGTTGGCGTAGACGTCGTCGGGTCTTCACTGTTTGGCGCAAGGGTCAATGGGTCTACAGCAGTCGGAGTCGGTGTCGACGGGGCTACAGTAGTCGGCGCATCGGTCGGAGCTGAAGTCGTCGGCACCGGTGTCGGATGCAAAGTCGTAGGAGCAGGAGTCAACGGAGCTACAGTGTCCGACGCATCTGTTGTTGCGGGTGACGTCATTGGCGTAGACGTCGTCGGGTCTTCACTGTTTGGCGCAAGGGTCAATGGGTCTACAGCAGTCGGAGCCGGTGTCGACGGGGCTACAGTAGTCGGCGCATCGGTCGGAGCTGAAGTCGTCGGCACCGGTGTCGGATGCGAAGTCGTAGGAGCAGGAGTCAACGGAGCTACAGTGTCCGACACATCTGTTGTTGCGGGTGACGTCGTTGGCGTAGACGTCGTCGGGTCTTCACTGTTTGGCGCAAGGGTCAATGGGTCTACAGCAGTCGGAGCCGGTGTCGACGGGGCTACAGTAATCGGCGCATCGGTCGGAACTGAAGTCGTCGGCATCGGTGTCGGATGCAAAGTCGTAGGAGCAGGAGTCAACGGAGCTACAGTGTCCGACACATCTGTTGTTGCGGGTGACGTCGTTGGCGTAGACGTCGTCGGGTCTTCACTGTTTGGCGCAAGGGTCAATGGGTCTACAGCAGTCGGAGCCGGTGTCGACGGGGCTACAGTAATCGGCGCATCGGTCGGAACTGAAGTCGTCGGCACCGGTGTCGGATGCGAAGTCGTAGGAGCAGGAGTCAACGGAGCTACAGTGTCCGACACATCTGTTGTTGCGGGTGACGTCGTTGGCGTAGACGTCGTCGGGTCTTCACTGTTTGGCGCAAGGGTCAATGGGTCTACAGCAGTCGGAGCCGGTGTCGACGGGGCTACAGTAATCGGCGCATCGGTCGGATCTGAAGTCGTCGGCACCGGTGTCGGATGCGAAGTCGTAGGAGCAGGAGTCAACGGAGCTACAGTGTCCGACGCATCTGTTGTTGCGGGTGACGTCGTTGGCGTAGACGTCGTCGGGTCTTCACTGTTTGGCGCAAGGGTCAATGGGTCTACAGCAGTCGGAGTCGGTGTCGACGGGGCTACAGTAGTCGGCGCATCGGTCGGATCTGAAGTCGTCGGCACCGGTGTCGGATGCGAAGTCGTAGGAGCAGGAGTCAACGGAGCTACAGTGTCCGACACATCTGTTGTTGCGGGTGACGTCGTTGGCGTAGACGTCGTCGGGTCTTCACTGTTTGGCGCAAGGGTCAATGGGTCTACAGCAGTCGGAGTCGGTGTCGACGGGGCTACAGTAAACGGCGCATCGGTCGGAGCTGAAGTCGTCGGCATCGGTGTCGGATGCGAAGTCGTAGGAGCAGGAGTCAACGGAGCTACAGTGTCCGACGCATCTGTTGTTGCGGGTGACGTCGTTGGCGTAGACGTCGTCGGGTCTTCACTGTTTGGCGCAAGGGTCAATGGGTCTACAGCAGTCGGAGCCGGTGTCGACGGGGCTACAGTAATCGGCGCATCGGTCGGAGCTGAAGTCGTCGGCATCGGTGTCGGATGCGAAGTCGTAGGAGCAGGAGTCAACGGAGCTACAGTGTCCGACACATCTGTTGTTGCGGGTGACGTCGTTGGCGTAGACGTCGTCGGGTCTTCACTGTTTGGCGCAAGGGTCAATGGGTCTACAGCAGTCGGAGCCGGTGTCGACGGGGCTACAGTAGACGGCGCATCGGTCGGAGCTGAAGTCGTCGGCACCGGTGTCGGATGCGAAGTCGTAGGAGCAGGAGTCAACGGAGCTACAGTGTCCGACGCATCTGTTGTTGCGGGTGACGTCGTTGGCGTAGACGTCGTCGGGTCTTCACTGTTTGGCGCAAGGGTCAATGGGTCTACAGCAGTCGGAGTCGGTGTCGACGGGGCTACAGTAATCGGCGCATCGGTCGGAGCTGAAGTCGTCGGCACCGGTGTCGGATGCGAAGTCGTAGGAGCAGGAGTCAACGGAGCTACAGTGTCCGGCACATCTGTTGTTGCGGGTGACGTCGTTGGCGTAGACGTCGTCGGGTCTTCACTGTTTGGCGCAAGGGTCAATGGGTCTACAGCAGTCGGAGCCGGTGTCGACGGGGCTACAGTAGACGGCGCATCGGTCGGAGCTGAAGTCGTCGGCACCGGTGTCGGATGCAAAGTCGTAGGAGCAGGAGTCAACGGAGCTACAGTGTCCGGCGCATCTGTTGTTGCGGGTGACGTCGTTGGCGTAGACGTCGTCGGGTCTTCACTGTTTGGCGCAAGGGTCAATGGGTCTACAGCAAT